>JBAMHZ010369446.1:0-12381 GCA_037177395.1 Alpinia galanga
CCAAGTAATCACTTTCTCGAATTTCTAATTTGAGCGAAGGAGCTTCATCGAGGTATCCCTCGGCTCTTTGCTCACCTCTTATTTTCCTTAGGTTTGAAGGTCTACTTTTCTTTGGTTAAGCTATGAAAATCAATTTTGATTAGCTCAGTCAATAAAATAAGATAGTTTGACCATAAACACTCCACCGAAATCGATCCATCATCCCTGCCGGAACGAGTACATTGAAATTCAACCTTTATCTCCACTTAATTTTCAATCGGAATAACTCTTCTTTTTTACTAAGAGCATGATGTTTGAGTCAAATAATATTACTTATCGATATCAAATTTTGTATTCTAAACCATTCACGATGAAAAATAATATTGTTTGTTGAGCTTTATAATAATAATGATGCTATTTATTCATATCATCGAAAATAAAATAGTATTCTTTGGTTCAAATAAAATTACTTCGAGGTGGTGCAATTTTGATCAAAATTACTCGTGCCTTTTTTATTAATGAAAGATGCTCCCACATAATACAAGTTTGATTAAAAAATTATTCTAAAAGAAAAAAAAATTGAACCACTACATTAGTGGCCCCCCATCACTACCCCTATGTGTGGAGAGGGGTAAATCAGAAACCCAAGGTGGCCAGCGTAGAAATGCAGAGTCATCGGTAACCTGACGGTGAAATCCATGAATCAACCTCTTACCCTTTTTGGACTTTAATATGGCTACGTTGGCCGTCCGAGTAAGCCCTGGGAGTTTAAAATTCTTTTGGAGTATTTTGGGTATTAAATTATGAAAAATGTTATTTTGATAATTTTTTAAAGAAGAATTCTTTTGACGATATAAATAATTAGGAATACCTTTTGGATTTTTTACCTATTTTTTTAAAATAAAATTTAAACATATTCAATTAAATTTAACTTGATTCAACTAACCCGTGATCATTGAAACTTACTTTGTGCCCCTATAATTATATAGGGTACTATAGTTCAATCCTTAGCTATGATACATTTATAGCTATGACATATTTATAGGATTTTCTTTTAAATAGGATGACAAATTAAAGATGCTGTAGTTGTTTAAGTTGCTTCGTCTAGAGTTATAGTTAGAAAACTTGGATACACGGTGAGGGTTAGAAAAAAAAATTAAAACTTACTTTGTGAACTAAAAAATAAAATGTAAATAACTATTATGTATGGGTGTTATGGCTTATTTCCCTGCTCCCAGACGGCGTTATCTCGCCGTTATGATTTTTATTGTCCCGGGTCTGCTCCGCTCACTCTCTGGTCACGCATACCGCCGTGCTGCAAAAATGCTTCGACCACAACGAGACAAAGTGAGATTGGACGACGTTACGGTGATTTCACCATGGCGGGCAGCAGACCATTCCGCGTGGCCCGAAGCAGATCGGCGCGGATGCGCACGGGGCGCGTCAGCTCCCAGCTTTTGATTTCGTCCACGTGTCTTAACATGTCCGGCTGGCTTGTATCCCACGTGGACCGGATCCCCCGTCGCCCACCGCCATTTTCTCCACGTCAGCCACGAAGCCTGACCCTAATATCTCTCTCTTCGACGCCTCCGGCTCGCCCGATCTCTCCGTCGCCTTCTCTCCCCCTTCTCGGTCCAAGCCCTGCGAAGTCTTCCCAAGCTCACGGCCACGGCGAGAGCAGAAGGAAGGAGCCCCTCGCCAACCTGAGTATAGTCTTCTCGAATCCAATCCTTAGTCGCTTTCTTCCTAGTTCGATTTCTCCTTTCTAGTTTGGATCGTCGGAAATGGGTTCCTCGTCTTGTTTTCGGGGTTCGCAGTTCCGATCGGAGGCGTAGGTACCCCAAATCTGACGCCTTTGTTGTTTTCTACGTGTTGGTTGAGCCCATCGGTTATTACTCTTGAATTCCCACTTTTTTTTGTGGTCTTTTTCTTGGTTTCTGGTTCCAATAATCTCATCTTTGGTGGATCTTTGCTCCTTTTCAGGCTTCTGGATCTAGTTATTGTTTTCCTGGCTTCTTGATCAGCGGACTCGTTACTTTTTACCACACACTTGAAATTGCTATTTTCCCCAGCACTCTTTTTTTTTTTTCGGCTTGCTGGATTTTTAAGGTGGTTCAGTATGATACATGGAGTATTTTGGTTTTATACATCGAGATGTTTGTGCTTTGTGAGGATTATACTTCATCTTCGTAGTCCTGATGTCGAAAATGAATATTGTGCTTTCAGAAATTGGCGATTTTCAGCAGGAATTGAATTCTATGCTCGACAGGTGAGACACAATATGCTCCCTTTTTGTTTTTTGTCGGAGAACTGAGAGAATACCATTAGTTTAGCATAGTGCCATTGTCAATCTCTTTGAGTCTGGTTGATTGGAGGTGTCAGTCAATTGAGCTCTTGTGGAGGCATGGATAAGGAACCTGCTCAGGATGACAACAAGGAAGTGGGTGATACTACTTCTGGAGAAGGTGAAGAAATCTCAGATGAAGATGAATCGAAGGTCAATGAAGTGTCAGAAGATTTGAAAAACAACCAGATAAGGGATGCTGCACAAGCAGCACAACAACCTGGTGGTTTTAATAAACAACCAGCGCCGCCAGCAGGTCCGATCATACGCTGGGAGAGGTTTCTCCCGATCAGAACTCTCAAGGTTCTGCTGGTTGAGAATGACGATTCCACCCGCCAAGTTGTCAGCGCATTACTCCGTAACTGCAGTTATGAAGGTAAGATATAGTTTCTTATTATCTCACATCAATGCATCACCTTGTTATTAATTTTGTCCAAATTAATCTTTTCTAAATTGCTGAAATTATTGCGCTAAAAAGGCATTTCATCCTCGGTCTTCAAATTTTGAATACTCCATGTAAGATGGGTTTGGACTTGTCAGTGGGCCTCATTTTGCTTAATCACTAGTTTCTCCATTTAGCTAGTTAGGTACTCTTGGGCAAATTCCATAGAGGACCCCTCTACATAATTTTAGGCAACTTTTGTTGCTTTCTTTTTTACAGTTTGCAGATATTTTAGGTGGATGCCATATGCAGTGGCTTCAAACACTTGAATTTCTTGTTTTAGCCTCTTCAACCAGATCAAGCATGTGGGGAAAAGTCTAATTCCTGAAAAGGAAAAAAAAACGTGCCTTCGCAGATGTGTTTACTGAACTCATCTTGCATTACTGGCATGTGTTCCTTCTTTTGTAACAGGATTACTATTATTTTACTTAAAATGAAACTAATAGTGACATTTAAGTTTCAGTATCTTATATCCTATTTTATCATTCTTTTTTAGGGAAAAAAATTGAGTGGATCTTTTTTCAACATATTATTTTCTTTTTGTAGGCCATAAGATCAACAAAGTATTTGAATGTTTTTTGTGCAATCTCTTTTGGTTAGCTGAGTTGTGACTTCTGATATCATGCAAAACTTGTAACATCATATGGTCATCCCTATCTTGTCGATGGTCCAGTCCACAAAAGGCTGATGCTTGCTCCAGACCTTGTTCATTTGTTCTTCAGTAGATTGACTTTCTGTTAGATAATCTAGTTTCTGTCTATAATTTTTGTAATATGAATTTTTTCCCTCCAACCTATGTTTTAACCTTTCCTTCTTTCTAGTATTATTTAGTCTATCATACCTAGGTTGGTGTGTCCTTTCCCTCTGAAGCTCTTGTAGTTATTGTTTTTCTTTCTCTTTTTGAGGGATCAGACTTCTTTAAATGTTCAAGAGGAATCTTCCTATTGTTTTCTGTTGAGTACTTTTTATTGTTTTTTTCTACTTCACCGATGAACCAAGCTTGTATCTAGCAATTTGGTTTTGAAGTTTGGTCTGGTGCATATACACGTGATAACATTGAATTTGTGACATCCCTGGAAGTTATCTTAAATTAAATGACAGTTGAACCAGATGAAAGCTTATGGCTTACCTTTAATACGTGCATCTTACCTGGCTAATTTATGTCTATGCTTATTAATGGAAGACTAAGTTGAAGTCGTTGGCAGGGGCTTAACCTTGGTGTAGTTGGTAGTGAATATCATACATGCTAACCACTTGGGGAGGATTTGATTGATATCGGGGATGTTCCCTTGTGTGCCTCTGTGTGCTCACCACTATGCGCACCTGAGGGGCGTGCCCCATGTGGTGGCCCACTGAATGCCATGTGGCCATGCCTCTCAGGCGCCCACAGTGGTGTGCACCGGGGAGCGCATAGGGTATCACCCCCCTGATTGATATTATCAAAGTAAATATCATTCATGTTAATCACTTGAGTTCATCCTTTGTCCCTTTTAAAGTACAAAAAAAAAAAAAGATTAGAAGATGTGGCTGTAACACTCAAATGATTGATAAGTGTCTAATTTATTTGATTCTGAGTGATCTAAATGGGGGAATTATTTCTCCCAATCTTTCAAATATGCACCTCTCTTGATGTTATCTCTGCTCTAGTATTTCTCATGACTGTCATAAGTTTCACTTTGGATGTTAGATTGGAGCATCCTCTTGAAATGAGGTACACCTTGTACTCTTCTAGTACTAAGCAGCTGTAAAACTTATTCTCAGAAGTTTCATGTCAAATTTGGCCATCCTTTGGACGTGGGATGCAACATTGTACTTACTCATATATATGTTACTATTGTATGTAAACATAATCATACATAGTCTGTCAAGGCAATCCAAAATAGCTTTCCGGAAGTCTCTAGGTTAGATGTTGTCCTCCTAGCTTGAGCAGAACAATCTGATTTTTGCAAAAATGTGCCGCTCTCCTGCAACAATCTGCAATTAATTCACCAAGATACGTTTGTTTTGGGCTTATTCATGCATTCCACATCCTTTCTAGCAAGCTTAAGCATCTGAACATGTAGATTGTATGTTCCTGCTTTTCTAGAATTTTATTAATATATGGAATAAGCTTTTTTCCCCCTTCCTTTCCCCCCAAATAGACTAATTAGATTAGCTGCAATTGTAATGCATTATAGTCCTTGCCTTTAGTGACACCAAATTTAGGGCCACACTGTGGATTTACTGAGGGCTTACTAGGCCGAGATTAAACCATCATTAAATCTTTCTTAGGTCTCTGTGCTAGTGCCTAGGTCTATTGAGTGAATGTATCAATTTTTTCAGTGCCATCTCTCTACAATGGTGTCTAGTGAATGTAGTCTGAAAATTTCATCAAGGATCCAACAACAAAGATCTGCATGTTTTAGTGGACTAACATTTTTCCTCAACACAAATCAGGGATGGCATTGGAGTATGATTTAGACTGACAAAAATTTCAAGTGTGGACATTGTGATAGCCCAACTTAGTCTCCACTCCACACATTGGAACTTGTTGGTTGATTGAGGACATTTATGAAGTTTAACTGAATGTATTACCATTACCTTGGTTTTTAAGAGTTTTCGGACAAATGATTTCTTTGTGCCAAAATAAGGAATTATGATATCTCATTAGATGCATTTCATCGGTTCTTCTAACCACGGCAAACAAGAGCTTTAACTTTACATTGGCTTTTGGTAAATTTTAAGCATGCCTATATTTCCTCACAAGAGAGCCACATGAAATAACTTTTGACATTTCTAGTATTCATCAGTCCAGTTACTTTTAATTTGGTTGGATCACAATCGAATTCAGGGCCTGTCTGATTTCCATGGGAAATCAGAAGAAAAAAAAACTAGGAACCACCGGAACCATGATCACCTTGTGTCTATCCGGAAACTAGATGGTGGTTATGGATACCATGCCTACATCTCCTAGACCTGACCAACCATTCAACCTTAGAAGAATTGCAAACCAATCCTCCAGCTAGTCAGATTTTGAAGACATAAGATTAAAAACATAAGATGGTGGTTATTTTAATGAAGGATTCAAATTGAAGCATTAATAGTAGCGCTGCTAGTGGATGTAGGCATTTTGGAAAATGTTATAGATGGGGTGACGATGGCCAGGATGTTGATTATATTTCATTGTTTTTACTCTTTAGGCTTTTAGGAATGCCTAGCCAAAGTAATATGGAAGCAGCCAAGTAGCAGAAGCAGTAGTAGTTTGGGCAGAAATGTGGTGTTGGAGGGTAGGACAATGTTAATGATGATAGCGACAAGGGGGTGATTATAGCAGTATTAGCAACTATGGTGGTTAAGATGATTGGGAAGGCAACAAATTTCAGTTGGCTAATAGTAGTGCAAAGGATGACTACCTAGTGCTTACATGGACTTTTGAGTTCATCTGCTTAATTTGTCTTTTGTTATTTTCTTGTTCATTAATGTGATATTAAAAATCATCCATTTCGATAGTAGGTGGAATAGAACTTTACTTTGATCAAAGAGACCAGCTGAGCTCCTTGGCAATTTATTTCTTAGACTCAACAGGGCCTCATTACAAAATGAGAAACTTCATTGTAAAGTTTTAATATGGCACAGGTTTTGGCAGTCTACTAGTTCATTTATCCACACTGATAGTGTATTACAAACTTCTATTTACAACTATCTGTGGAAATGAAACAACATATTGTATAATTGACAAAATAGTTAAAAGCTACCAATATTTGAAATCATCTTTGACATTATGACAGTAAATTTAACAGCTAAGTCACATATCTAAAATGATACAAGTAGTTTCTACCACCATTGTTGGATACTTATAAAATCTGGCTCGTCGCCTGATTCCACAAATATGTTGAGTAACTGAGCTTCTGCTGGCCCGCTTTGCTTCACAAACTAAGATGCAAGAAAACCAGGATGGAAGGGCTACTTTTTAGATGTTATATTTTTAAAAATCTATTCTAAATAAACATGGTATTAAATTAATTTTCCCACTGGTTTGATCAATAAACTTGGGACCTAGTGTTGGGCCAAGTCATATATGCCTTCAGATCTGTTATCTATTCTTCTAGGTCACATCCTATTAGATAATTGAGAATTCTTGGTTTGCGGAACTTGGCTTTCTTCATTCAGGCTACTTTAGTTTCTGACAATTACTTGCCTATGAATTTTAACTAGTGATGTGCTTTTCCATTATTCAACAGTTACTGCTGTTTCCAACGGTCTGCAAGCATGGAAAATACTGGACGATCTTACTAATCATATTGACCTTATCTTGACTGAGGTAGTCATGCCTGGTTTGACTGGCATTGGTCTCCTAAGCAAGATCATGAGCCATAAAACTTGGAAGAACATTCCTGTGATCAGTGAGTATTCCTCTTGTATTCCTCTTGTATGTTGATATGTGCAAATGGCTTCACTTTAAAAGCTTCTTTGCAGTGATGTCGTCAAATGATTCAATGGGTACGGTCTTTAAATGTTTGTCAAAAGGTGCAGTTGACTTTTTGTTCAAGCCTATCAGGAAGAATGAGCTTAAAAATCTATGGCAGCATGTCTGGAGGAGATGCCACAGTGTAAGTTAATTTTTACATTGAAAGTATGCAAAAGTCAGTAAAGACATTTTGTTGCATTGTTGAGACTATCTTCAATCTTTACTGGTTCAAAGTCCATTGCTTGGTTGACTACTTGTGTTGTATAGGACTTTTCATTTTCCTTCTAATTATAAAAACCTTGTTTATTTGTCTCAGTCGAGTGGTAGTGGAAGTGAAAGTGGCATCCAAACCCAGAAATCAGTTAAGTCAAAGAACTGTGACGATTCTGGCAATAGCAGTGACAGCAATGATGATGAGAATGGAAGTGTAGGCTTGAATGCAAGAGATGGCAGTGATAATGGTAGTGGTACTCAGGTGAATTTTCATATAGATCTTTAGCTGTTTTCAACTTTTTCAATATCGGAGAACTAAAACTATGTTTATAATTTAGGAAATAGATATTTTATGCATACAATTTGAAGACTAATATTGGATTCGTTTGTCTCTCTCTAAATGATTTCTTTTCTTACAATCCGTTAGTCTTCAAAAGTTCAAATTGTTCTCTGCATATTATCTGCTTACTAGAAGTCAATCAACCTCTATATTTCAGGAGATTTGTTGTATACATTGACCCATTGTAACTATCCTTTAGATGTAGAACTGCCCATTCCTTGGGAAGTTTTACGAAGTATATTACTATTTTCATTTAGTTTCCCACTTCTTAAAATCAGCAGGTGTTGTATCCATGACAGTTTTAATATAATCATAGCTGAACTGGCTAATAACTAACAGAGTCATCACGCTCCATGTTAATTTCCAGTCTTTTCCAACTATCTGATAAATAACAGGATAAATCGTAGATTGTGAGTGTGGTTGCTAACCCACTAGAATTGCATCACAAAACTATCCTGAAAGGTTCGATACTCAAGAGTGACATGGGATAGAGCATTCAATTCCCTGGTTATTCACTGAATCTGCCAATAAAGAGAATTGTCTTTTTAGAACTTCAGCATTAGTTCCCTCAGAAAAATAAAGGCCCTCATAAATCTGTTAGCTGCCCGCTATGCAGCTTGCATGACATTTAGGCACTGAATTCCTATGATGTTTTTATGGTTCTAGGGAGGCCTTTGTAAAGGAAAAAATGCAGTAACTATCCCCCTGACATGCAAACACAGTGCTAAAGGTGGATGTAGAACCTGGGGTTTATTCAGTGAGAATGATTATCGTAAATTTGGGGTGGAAGTACACCAAGGCAAGACTCTGGAGCAGGGACAAGGATTGGAATATTCTTCCACTTGTCTGCATTAGGAGTTAAGAAGTGTGAATATTAGTTCTATTCATATTACAAACAAAAGATAAAAGTAATATTTCTTAACTAAGATATTTGTCTGTATAAGAGGGCCATCTCCGATATTTTTCCCATTGTTTTCCCATTTCCATCAATGGAATTTTTCCTTCTTATGATTCTTTTTTTTTTTTTGGCCTGATATTGCAGGAAGGACTCAGGGGTAGGTTAGATTGGGACCAAAGTAGGTTGATAGTCATGCTATTAGTAATCAGTTAACTAAAGTCGACTTGAATATGCCAATGAAAATTCAACACAAGTGCAATTCAAAATACCATAGTTTGTTTGATAAAAATGTTTAATGCTTCACTATATGGGGTCTACTGATAGTACTTGGACCACACTAAGCCTATGTAGATTTGAAATTAGTATACTATTGTTAGATAAGTGAAAGGCTCTTAACCATTTTTCATCACATTTGAGCCAGGGTACCAAAGTTTAGGAAAAATGAGACTAGAGTTTTCTTCAGGAATGTGTATGGATTTTGCCACATCATTAACTGGATACTCCATTTAACAAGAAAATGATATCTTCTATAAAGCCTTTTTTCCACTTTCCTATATCATTTGTCGAATACATGTTTCCTTACAAGCGATGGAAATTGGAAATGACCTTTTTACTTTGTCATTCAGAGTTCTTGGACAAAACGAGCTGCAGAAGTTGACAGCCCCCAGCCTATGTCTAACTCTGATCAGTTAGCTGATCCACCTGATAGTACACGTGCACTGGTGATTCACCCTGCAACTGAAACCTTCTGCGAAGATCAGGTTCCTACACATTTGACAAGAGAGAAACAGAGCAAAAGGGAATTTTCTGGTAAGCTAAGATTAAGAAATTGATTTACCAATCACGCATTGCAACATTTTTATTTGTACTTCCATTTGGAGCTGTAGACGATTGCATGGGAAAAGACTTGGAGATAGGATTACACACAAATTTAGAAATGCAAAGTGAAAATCATCCAAATGAGCAGGATTGTAACAGACTTGCTGAAACAAAGTTTGAAAAATTATCTGAAAACGGATCTAAGAATGAGGGCTGTTTGGGTACTCTTCAGAACAATGGTCTGGATGAGTCAAGTGCTCAAGCTGCTACTAGATTAGACAATCAAACAATTAGTAGAGCTATTCAGTCTCCCAGTTGTTTCTCCAAAATCTCAGAAACCCAAGATAGGACCTCAACAGATTTACCCTCTGTTGAGCTGAGTTTAAAGCGGCTGAGATCAATTGGCGAGGGTGCAACTGCCACTCAAGATGACCGCAATGTTCTGCGGCGCTCAGATGTATCTGCATTTTCAAGGTTCAGAAATGAGAGTATTTTTAAATATTATTATTGTTATTCTTCATTGTTAGTTTAAGATATAGTGTTCTAACTGCTCCAATACTGTACAAGGTATCACACATCTGCTGCTTCTAATCAAGCTCCTAATGGACGTGGCCGAAGCTGTTCTCTGATTGATAACATCTCAGAAGCAATTAAGACGGAGTCTAATATTATTTCTGGTTCAAATGCGGCTACCCTGAAGCAAGGTTCAAATGGCAGCAGAAACAACGATGACATGGGATCCACAACCAAGAATGCCATGAAACCAGCGGTGCACAAAGATAAGACATCTGCATCGATAATTAAGTGCACACAAACCTCAGCTTTCCATCCTGTTCAGTTTCGAGCTTCAGGAAACCAGGAATCTGTGCAAGAAAACAGGGAGAATGTAACAGCAGCATCAGCAACAGGACAGCCAAGGGAGATCCAGCATCAACTCCCGGCACATCATCACCATCACCACCATTATCATCATCACTACCACCATGTTCACAATGTGCAGCACAAAGCACAGCCATCACAAAGTCAGAATGATTTATCGCACAAGAATAGAGCAGGAGTGGAACCACAATGTGGGTCGTCCAATGTGTTCAATGGCCCATTTGAAGGAAATGGAGCCAACTGTAGCAACAACGGAAGCAATTCGGGTAGTAATCATGGTAGCAATGGGCAAAATGGAAGTAGCAGTGCTGTGCATACTGAAGGATTGAATATGGAGGGTGCTAATGGAATTGCAGAACAGAATGGCCTGGGAAACGGAAATGGAAGCGGGAGTGGCAGTGGCAGTGGCATAGAACAAAACAGGTTTGCTCAAAGAGAGGCCGCCTTGAAGAAGTTTCGTCTGAAAAGAAAAGAAAGAAACTTTGGGAAGAAGGTACTTAATTTTTTTTTTTTTAGATTTTCCAAGTATTCCACAGTCAAACAAAGTAATTTAGAGAGTGAAACATATGCACTCTATCACACTGATTGAAACACAATTATCTTATGCTACTCTACTCATCCTGACTTCCATTTAGTAGAAGCAAAACAAAATAAATAGGAATAGAAGAGTGATTGGAATAAAGAAGTCTAGGAAAACAACTCGTGCTAGGTTGAAATGTCATCTTATCATAAATGGACCTCATTCATTTGCTTTTTTCTGAATAATAGGCATAGATAAGATGACAGAAACATAGCAGCTTGAAATATGTTGTGACCTAGTGACTCAATAATTATGTAGGGCAAAAAAATTCCTGAAATGTTAAGTATCTGATTTAGTTCATGCCAGATCTTACATTGTAACCGAACCATATGCAAACAAAAAAGGATTAATAATCTGAAGTCTGTGATAAGTTTCAGAGCAACATAAAATTATTGAAGAAATTAAGTACAAGAAAGTTTTAGTGAGGAGTCTCTTTTCAAGATGGACAACATAATAAATGAAAATATTAGAGAGAAAGTCCAGTTGCGCCTATTGAAGGAGAAAGTTTAAGTGAAGAGTCTCCTTTCAAGATGTATAGATAAAATATGAGAAGATTAGAGAGAAAGTTAAACTTGCATTTATTAAAAGAAAACTCTAAGAGATATGCTTAAGATAGTATAATCATATACTTAGGCGACCAATAAATGTCTTGTTTAGGTGATGTGAGACCTTGATAAATACACACATTAATTGAGGAAGAGAAGATTAAAGAAGATTTTATTAGCAACGGTAAAATAGGATAAGATTCATTTAAATATAGATGAGGATATAGTAAAGGTTCAAGTTCAATAACATGAGAATCCATATAACTTACCTTATTTAGTGGGATAAAAATTTGGTTGTTGTTGTAGGTGTTTGCAAAATAAAATAAAATAATAGTAATATGAGAGCTATTAGGTATAACTTCAATTAATAATAATGAACTAAAATAGATTAAGATGATATGCACAACGCTCAATAACAACTAGTACATTTTATAATTAGGAGAATTAAATCTATCATAATTATTCTGATTGAAGAAGTTGACTTCATTTAGTTGATACAAATACAACTTACTAATGATGATAAAAATTAGTTGCCTGCAAAAGTGGCTTGTTTCAGGAGTTTAATCGGAGTAGGGAACTGATCTTGTATTAGAAATTGCTTATTCTGTTGCATAATTATTCTTTTTTTTTTCCTTTTATTCCGATTCTCTTATTTGTTTCTCTCCTGCAAGAACATGCATCTATTTATGTTGGCCAAACTTTCTATAGAAGCTTCATCTCATAACCAATGCTGACTGTTTCTGAATCTTAATAATGCTGCTGCCTACTTGTCATTGCCATGATAGTTGCTCTTTCATTTCAGAAATCTCAATCATTGGTGGACATGTTACAATGTGATATTAACATAATAAATCATCTTCAGTTACTTGTTTCGTCATTCATAGATACCTTTGAT
>JBAMHZ010369662.1:0-12379 GCA_037177395.1 Alpinia galanga
GTATAACCTCGTCATCGACCTTTTTTTCTTAATATATTTGATTTTGTAGACTAATTTTACTATTGCTTAGAGCAAGAATGAACTAGTTACTAGGGCTATAGGGCTATGTTGCAGCAGTAAAATATCCAGTTTGATTTTTAAGAATTTATGATTCGATTCTTAGTTATGGTGCATTTGTAAAAATTTATTTTAAATAGAATGATAAATTATGAATGTACAGCTGCTGAGATTGCTTAATGTGAATGATTTTTGCTGTACCTTAATAGTCGATAGAGATCCACTGAGATTCTTACAACCCTAAAAGATTCGTGGGACAAATCAATCATTCCTAATATTAGTCAGGCGGAAGGTTCAGATATTTAATATTAGTAAAAAAAACTTTGATTTCTAATTACAATGCACTGTAGGACATTTTTTGTTAGTGACTGCAAAATCATCCGTTATGAGCATTTTTTTTTTAATTTATCTTAATAATGAAAATTTTTTACCAGACCAAATCGATCATCTTAGAATTTAATAGATTCAAAAAATAAAATATTTAATACCAATCATTAAACAGAATATGACCTACGTGAGGATGGTAGAACTACAAATTTTATGCTGAAGTCCCAAGGGGGCGATGGCAGATCATTAGATTTTAGTAGTGTTTAGTTAGACGGTCTCACTGAGGATAGCATAAATGGACCCATTCAGAGGAGAAAAAGGGATGTACAAGAGCTTGCGATGGAGCCCAGATGGGAGGGAAATGTGGAGAAGATGGGTAAAGGGATGAAAGGCAAAGGTAACACGGGGAAACGTAAATGTAGACTTGAAAATACAACTAAAACTAAGCCAAGACCCCCTAAGTTGCAGAGAAAGGATATATAATAAATTCATCGCTTGGACTTGAGTATTGTTCATACTAAATACTGTTTTGCTAATGCAATGAATCAACAAAGACAGTCCAACGCATCATCATTTGAATGTCCCTAGTCGTAACAATTGCATAGCCAACTTTAGGCAAAAAGAAAACCTCTCATTGTTTGAACTAGAATAAAACCTACTTGACCCCCCCACTGAGAAATGTAATGAAACAACATATGATGTAAGCTATCGATGTTGGATTTGCAATATCAGCACAGATATATGAACATTATTGAATTTTGAACTCACGTATTGCTCGTTGGGATGTGAATGAAGTGCATACATCACTTTGTTGGAATTTGCTTTCAGGAGCTCTATAAACAGGATCAAATACAGTGAGACGACGGTCACTGCGTTAAAAACCTGTGCCTCTGCAACACGGGTGAATATAAGGGAGGGGCGAACCACCATAGTGACAAATTCTGGCCATAATTTTAGACGAGTTAAATTAGAATATCTGGAAATGTAAGCTTGTAGAACCATCAGCAAATGATCTGAGGTCTGCTGGTTTCACCAATGCTCTGCACAATGGGCATGTCCTTTCTCGCTCAAACCTGAAAAACAAAATTTGTGATCATAAAAGGCCACACATAAATAAAAGTGCTTTTAGATATGATTGAACTAAAAGAAGGTATGAGACTTCTCAGTGCTTTTTATGTTATTGGGAAAGAGGTAGCATGTTCAGCAACTAGGTTTACTCATATCTCCCTGTCACAGAAATTCTAAATTTGAAAGGAATATGCAACTTACCATTCCAAGACGCAATCTTCACAGAAGATATGCTTACAGCTAAGAAGGATTGGTGCATGCATCTTCTCCTGGCAAATAGCGCACATATCGCCAGCAGAAATTACCTGCACCAAATCCAAAAGCATCTGGTTAATTGTCCTAGACTGACCCAGAAGCAAGGGTGAGAAAATCACAACATTTCATGTCATCCCTATACAAGCCACACTTCAATCAGCAATTTCAGGAAATTGAATCTCCCAATAGGCGATCTAATGAGAAAGAGAAAAAATATCCAAAGAAGAAAATGTTATATTATTGATTGAATGAATGAAGCAATGAGGAGTGACTCTCTTTACGAGCTTATTATATTTATATTATTGAGTCTCTTTATATTATTGATTTATTTCACTAGAATTGGTAAAAGTGAAAAAAAATAAACATTAGTATTTTAGACCATCTGGAATTCAAATAGTATGCAAGGGACCTGTTTGTTTTCATTCTAGATTATTCTATTTTATGCAAATGGCTAAAACTTACAAAAATATAAACACTTTTTGTCTGATCACAGAGTTGGGCATAAAAATAAAGATTTTAAATGAGTTACTAATATAAAGTACATGTTCAAATATGTTTTCAGTGGTAACTGGCAAGATTATAGAGCAATTAATTTATCAAAGACAATAAGATGATCATTAATTGACTAAGGGTTGCTTGAGATAGGAAAGATTTAAACCTGTTCCGTTGTTGCATAGGAGCCATAATGTATATCTTTACGTGACAGTGCCTTCAATGCAGTAAACAATGATTGAACCTGGAATCAGGCTTGGGAACATCAGAGATTCATCACTCACTCTTTCAGGAAAGTTAATAGATAATGACAAATTGAGAGATCTTCTAGTATTGATAAAAGAGATGACACAAGTTCAACAATCATTATGATGAAAGAATAAAAAGAAGAAGAAGACTACCTTCTCCACGACTGAAGTTAACTTGAAGGTAAGATAAAGACCTGTAGTCAGAGATGAAAAGATGCTCCCATATTCTTTGTTCAAAAAAAAGCGGTACCAAACAGGTGTCGGCAACAATGCCCGGTACAAAAGAAGAGCATACTCTACAAGAGTTAGCATTTGACCCTAAGAACAAAAAAATAATCTGAATTAGCAAGCCTTTAGCTAATGGAGCATTGTAAAACACTATTAAGTGAAAAAATGTTCATAGCAAAAACAACCCTGCACTACCATAACCTAGGGACATATTAAAGAACTACGCAATTTTTTTTTTTTTTTTGTAGAGGAAAGTACAACAAGGTTTTAGAGAAGTGAAGTGTATTGCAGGTCAATATTAAAGAACTGTACAATTTATCTCACTGGAGGCAAGTAGAATAAGGTTTTAGAAAAGTGAGGTGCATCGGTGATATATCTTGGGCATTATGCCAACACAGATTTTTTTTTCCATATTAGGAATTTAGTTTTAAAAATTTTAGATTTTCAAAAAGGGATTTATTCCACCATTGATTGAGTCATGTTAGCTATAGAATCATTTCTTTTTTAGAATATTTTTGATTTATTTATAATTATACTTAAATTGGAGCCTTTAAAAGGATCCCAATCACCTCATATTAATCATTGTTCAGTTTAATAATATTCTTCTTTATTAGTTTGGTCCACTGTATGAGATTACTGTTCATCATGCTGCATCATCTAAGCATTTGCCTCAATATTTCTCACTTTCCAGTTAAATAATTCAACATCTGCATCTTCATTTTGATGATTCTAATACTTGCACAAGTTTACCAACTTATCTAGTTTTCTAATCGATAGTGCTTTAACCTTCAAGCTATATTGCAAATGTAAAATGAATTTTAAATACATTCATGCTGCATTTTAAGCCCACATTCATATTAAATATCCTACTGTGACAAATATATTGTGCGACTTTGCTGACTTATGATGATGTAACTCCAATGAAACTAAATTCATGTCCCTATTAGGATGCAAAGACTCTAAAGGGGAAAAACATGGTTGTCCATATGAGTGGAAAGGAAGGAGAGAGAGGGAAAAAATTCCCATTTACTTGGAATTGCTTCTGTCCAAGATTGTGTGGAAGCAAGAGGAAATGTGTCAGTTCTTGGTTTGTACATAAATCATTTTGGGAAATTTCAAAACAATGAAGCATAAGATTTAGATAAACTATTAAAAATGATTCTGATTTATTCGGAATAATTTTGATATGCAAAAATCTATAAAATAATATAATATTTAATTATTAGTATAGATGGAGGAATTTGACGTTAATTTATAACAAAATCTGTAGGTTCATCTCTGACAATGTACAATTTATTATTTATTTTATTCTACTAAAAATTAAAATAAAATAAACTACAGGGGAACATTCTTGTCCAATGCTTTTGTCATAGAAAATCATTGTCATCAAATGATAGGCAACTAGCAATGACATGACTTCAAAGTTACTATATATTTCAATTTCATTGTCATTGTGTATTAATATAACAAGATCTATTCTTCTCAATCATTATTAAATGTTGAGTTAATATTAGCTATCACCGAGTTACTTATCTTACTTGGCAAGATTAGACTCCAAGATTCCACTACTTTTACACTATCTATCATACAAAATTAAATTCCCATTTCTTTCTTCTTTTATAATGAACTCAATCTAATTCCTAATATATTGAATTCAATTTATTTTTTTAATAGGTTAGACATACTTTGAGTTGATTACATTTAAATTTTACCCTTTTATTTTTAGAATGATAGATTTGTATAGCATTCTAATTTTTTTATAAAATTTCTAATTCATATGTCGGAATCGCATTATTTTATATGTGATTTTTAATGAATATATGATATGAACATATTTTATAGTAAGAACTCTTCATTTATTAAATAGTGATAGAAAAAATTATCTCCCTTAACTACCTTTCCAATCTTTTATTTCAAGAGCCAAATATTTAAAAAAAAAATATATAATTAATTATTTATTAGGGTTTAAGTATTTTTAGATTTATTCTTATGATGAATTTAAGTAGATTTTCTTGACCACAAAAAAGTTTTAAAATGGAATGGTAAAAAAAATATTGTCTCTGAAATTTAAGTAAACAACACAAAAAAAGGAAGATCAGCAACTTGTCATTCTCCTTTCCATCAACCCAACTAAACAATAAGAGAACTGGATCCTTTTTTTCCTTTACCTTCCCTTCAAGTCGCCCTTCATTTGTTTTATCCTTCAAGTAAAGAAAGCTTATACAAGGAAATTTATTTACCTGCTTACGGTACTTACGGCCCTTGCTCTTTTTGTAGCACATCAAAAGCACACATTTCACGACCATAGCTGCTTGACGCACCATTATCTCTGAAAAGTGATAAAAGCATTTGAGTGTGCTCGGTGAAAGAAATAATTTAAGTTTTGAAAAATGATATTATTAAAGTACTTACGAGAAAAACAACAATTCAAACAGGAAGAAATTTGAGATACAACCCTTTAATACACTAATTCTTAGTTTAAGGTTTGGAATGCATCACCAAGATGTCAATGGTCGTCCATTCATTCAATCAATTGTCAATTTGGATGTAGAAAGTGACCAAAAGTGTATACGAGCCTACAGCAGCAAGTAGGGGAAATCCACATAAACATGGAAATAGAATTTAAGATATTACCATAGCTTCTTGATTTACTTCTGGAACTTTCATGAACAACTTTTTAGAGCTACCAAGTACCATCAGAGATTCCATTAAAATTTTTAGCACTTTTTTTAAGTGTAAAATATACAGACATATATTGAGTTAGGCCAATGAAGCACCATAGCTTCATATTAACTTTTGAAACTATAAATGCAAGTTATTAACTAGTAAATAATGTAAATAAGAAGTGACAGTCAAATTAAGGTTTAAAAAGAACCCTGCTTGGGACGAATATGCGGCTGGCTACCTATTGAAGGAGGACTTTAACGACAACATATTGCATACATGGTAAAAAAAACAACCTATTTTGTAATATTCCATACTTGTTAATAACATCTATATTCCATGCATTAGAGGGAATTATTCCAACACTTCAACCTTCGGTAGCCCCTACTACATGTTTGTGTATACACACATAGGTATTGGGAGGCAACCTAGGGTTGTAGTGTCGTAATAATCCCCCCTAGTGTATCTTGTGTCACATTGAATTAGAGTCACAATCTTCGTATATCCATCCCTATTTGAACGATCACTCCACGTGCTTCATCACGCATGAGAGGCGTATGCGACTCCACGCAATGTCATCACCACTCAACTCTAGGCAATCATCTTTCACATCCATCATCAATGGTCACAAGTCTCTATTGTATGCTTCATTCCTCCCAGTGCATCCTTCTAGTCATTCCTTTCCTGATTTGATAGCAAGGAGGCGATGATGGTAGTGATCGTGACAAAGCAAGAATCCAATTGCTATGAATGTAAAAGCAACACAATGAACTCCCGCAAACTCGTGCATGTCTCTTAGTGCAACTTCACCAGCTTGTCTATCTCATCCCGGCCTAAGCAGGCCAGTTATGGATATCTCCCAGGGCAACATCTCAAAGCTCAAGCTCAACCGACCTTATCTAGCCCCAGATAATTCGAAGGTTGAGACTTTTCCAACCCAAACAATAGGTGGTGGCAGTGGTGGTTTTTCTTCACTTTGAGCCTAGACCCTAAACTACAACCCAAACTATAATCAGCCTATCTTAAACTCATTCTAGCTATTCTTGGCCCATACACTCAACTTGTCTCAACGTTGGTAACTCTATATGTCAAATACCATACTATATCTTCTATACCTCAAGTAGCAACCTCTCTCAACTTTTCTGGATCCATAATAATTACCACAAAATATCTCAATTGGAAGAACTATCCATGTTGGGCTACCTTAGTTCCTATATGGTTCATGGGTCAAGGCTAGCTTATATACGTCACCACTTGGACCGAGATTCCAAGTCATCTAAGGCTATATAGGAGAAAATTAATGGTCTATGATAGTCTATTGATCCTAGCCTTTGAGTATCTTCCTTGCTACTTCTCTTGCCATGAAACTTAGACACAGACAAGTGCTCTTTATATGGGTGACATCAAAACTTAAGCTTACAATGTAATTGGTGGTCTTTTTGGTTACCAAAATGATCACCTCATTTAGGTAGCTTCCACGCTATCATTATTAATTTTAGAGATATATGTCTGAGCAGGTCAAATGGACGAGATATGCAAGATCGCATTGATAGGTTACTCACCTTCATATTTCTCCATGTAGTTCGACTTGAGCTAGAGTTGGTGAAATCTTATATTTTGAGTGGTTCTGTTTTTCCTCCTTTGTTTAACATATATGTGCATATTTTGAAAGCCTTGACCATATTTCCATCACATTTTGATCCTATAGTCCAACAATCAGCTTTAGTTGTTGGCTCATCCTCTTGAACATCACATGGTGGTCAAGAAAGCTCATAGTGAAGTAGAGGTGGTCATTGTAGGGGGCAAGATAGGCCAAGTGTCTAAATTGTTGTAGCTTGGACATGTCAAATATACTTACTTCTCTCTTCATGGATTCCCTAGGTCATCCATCTCAACATGCTCACGTTGCTCGGTCTGATACTTGGTCAACTCAAATAGGTTCCCATCAATATAGTTCCTCAAGAGGAGTGCTCTTAGCTTCTTCATCTCCGAGAGACTGTCAATTTATTATCCCAGTCAATTAACTCATTTGCTAATATAATTCATACCTCTACGTCATCCCTTCATCCCTTTGAATCATGGATTCACATTTCTAGCAATGCATCAACCTTCTTTAGTCTCACACCACAATAATGCCCTAGCAGTGTCACAATAGCTAATGGGTCTCACTCATCAATTAAGAGCATTCTCTCTTTCACCCATGATTCATTTGACTATCAAATTTTATATTCCAGAATTCTGATTGAGGTTATTGTTTATAATTGAGACCCTTGAATGTAAAATAAGACTGTCTAATTTGCAAGAATACTTCTTTGGTCGGGTATGTCCTGCAAAAAGATTTTGTCTTTAATAAGTTTCTCATCCTACAAAAAAATAGAAGAGCAAATGTGAAAAAATAATTAAAACCCTAGGAATTCTTGGAAGTGCATATATGGAAGTTAAATGAGACTAATAAAATTGATTTCTGTTTCCCTTGATGCCAACTCATCAACTACAAGCATACATTTCAAAGAAATCAATTAATTACTGATGTTAAGAACATAAGGTAAAACATGCAAAAACAATAGCAGAATGGTAATCATAAGCATGCTCCACCTAGCATGATGTTGAAAAGGCTTAATAACTAGTGGTTGTTAGCAACAAACAGTGGGCAAAGTAGAGTACCATTAATCATAATGATAAATATGGCATGCCAAAATGGAGGTATTCTTTTAGGAGGAAGCATGACCAATGGGTACAGAAGGTCATCAGTTCTATACCACCAGTATAACACTCCAAACAAATGCATGGTGAAGACTAATGTAATTCCCATAAGAATCGCAATTCTTCGCTCTCCCTGCAAAGACCACATTAAAGTGAAATTATTGAATTCCAAGCCCCATTTATGAAAGTGATTCTACATAAACACTTGGAAAAATAAGTTAATAGATCCAGCATATGTACAGTTAAAAAGTTTGTGAGCATAGGAGCATAAAAAACCCATTCCACACATCTGGAAAAATGTTACCACCATCTGTTTTAGGAGATTCTCAGGAACCCAGAACATTAGAGAGAAATAAAGAGCTAAGGGTTAGAGTAGTTCACTTGCTAGAAATAACAGGATGAGCGAGCTGCATAAGGAAATAAGAAAATAGTGATATCCTTCCAAACAAACTTCCATAATGCATTGGTAAAGACCAACAAATGTGGGAAGGACAGTAGAGATATCGAGCACCACAATGCATAACCAAAGCCACCAAACTAATGATGATCACTAAGGTATCTTAACAGCACATATGTGATGAAGCATAGATACTAGAATGTTGCTGTTATTCCAGAGTATAAATAAACAAAAGTATAAAGAAACAAAAAACTCAAGCATTCTTAATCTTCAGTTTTCCCAATTTAAACATGAAGATCAGTATAATTTGTTTGTAATGTCTATTGGCTCAAGGTTTCAAGCCATTGGCGTCACATCTATTCCAGAGTTTTGGTATGAGAGTTTTGATGATAAGACACTATGATTTCCATTTTTTTCAATTGAGTGAATTCGTATAAGAATTAATGCTAGTGTGATCATTTCCCAGTTTGATATGTATCATAGGCATGCCAAACTTATACCAAAGCAATTTCACTTGGACAACCTACACAAAGTCAGGAGCTTCATCTGATGGGTAATCCTGAAGAGTAGATAACATAATAAAATATGATTCAAGAGAGAAGAATATTACAAATGATTTAGCCTTGCATCAATTTTGATGGAGAGGTAAGATCCATGTATTTGATGCCAAATAATTGGGGCTAAGGGTCTGGTAATGATGTGGATGAGGTGCTCTTCCTGAAGATACCTCTAGGCCATTCACAATTTCATTCTATTTAGTTATGATGCCCTTGAGAACCCTTGAGGAGAAGGGTGTACTATCTAATATATATTACTATTTGACAAAGTTGATGAACTTGACAAAGTTGATGAACTTGACAAAGTTGAGCATACATTGAAAAAATAAATTATCATTGTAGAACCTAAATGATGGGTGTGGGCACTAAGTTTTCTTTAAATTCCTATTGGGTCAAATTCTTTGTTAAGTTAGCTTGGGCAACTTGATCAAAATTGACTATTTGAAATATAAGTTCCATTTACTTTCTATGCTCACAGATAGATAAAATTGAAAATCACCAGTCTAGACCTTGTTAACATAATACAGCTAAGATAATCCCAAGTGGAGGCAATCTTCATATGTATCCAGCTTATCACCACTGCACCAACAAATAGATTCGAAAAAAGCACTACATTTTCCTACTCCTAATCCAACAGTGGGCTCTCTTTCATTTTTAATGTAAATCAATGTAGAAACGGAATGATTAAATGAAAAAATCAATATAGTTGACTGGAAAAACATTATCTTTATATCATTGATATGAAAGTAAAGTCCTAATAAATTTCTTGTGATATTTAGTCAAATTTCTAATTTTGCACATGATCTAAGTGAAAAAAACAAGGTGACAGGAAAACTCTAAGGTTTTGCAAAAGAAACAACATATTAGTGCCAACCTTTAAAGCAGTTTGTTTTCTCAAAATATCATTTGACTTAAACATCACAGCAGCCATCCAGAATGTAATGAAGAAACCTGTGCATAATTTTCCAAGATTATGCAATATAAAGTTGACTTGAATGATAAAAAAAAAGAGAACAAACATAAATCTTCATTGTGAATGAATACTTAACACAAAATTTTAACAAAAATATAAAATTATGGCAAAAATATAAGCCAATAACAATTTTCCAGAGCATACATATCCATAAAATTCCTCATCACATGAGTACACGAAGGCATTTGTTGAATGCATCAGCACAAATCTGTATTTGCTAAAGATGACATAATTCTAGAAGAACCACAAATTATGCAAGAAGCTAAATCTTCAAGTGAACTTAAATTTGGTCAATATTCAAATATTTAAGTTAGATCCATAAAAGGTATGAAGCTAATTTCACTCATAGGCAAATCTAGGATGAGAACAAAAATGAGTGAACATAGAGATCCTAAGTCTTCATTGGAGCATTCATTTTCCTTTTTTCTCACAGTCTAGTCAAGCCCTAACATTACGTCCAATTACTCTTCTGCAAAAGGAATGATTGTACGAAAATAGAGTGGCACCAGACTAGAGGTACAAAAGATTTGCCTTTGTATCTAGTTTTTCTAAACAGAAGGTTATTTGTTTTCTTCAAACAAAAAATGTTCTTAGTTTAGACAGCTTAATGAGCTTCCCATTCACCATTTCACTGCAAAATTTATTGAAACAGAAACAATTATTATAAAAAGAAATCCATATTATCAAGGCAAACACCACCTCTGATACTTGTGAGCAATAGTTAATGGCATTCATTTGCTAAAGCGAATTATGAGACGGCGTATGGTGTTCAAGTAAAGGAAAAAAACACAATAGAAATACATTACCTTGCAGATGCTGCCGGATGAACACCACCAACAGGAGCAACGAGAAAGGAAGTACCTGCTCAATCCACCTAGCGACTTCCTGTATTTCATATCTCTGGTACGAGGAATCCCTGTTGTTACCACCAGGGACACTCACCTCACCATCTGAGCTTGGACCAACGCCACTGGAGATGGAGATCGGTGAAGACGAAGAAGACGAACCAACCTCCACGACGCCAATATCACTCTCCCCATCTCTACCCCGCCATTGAGACGAACCGCCGTGTAACTCCCCCTGAAGACCGCTACCACCCGGAATCGCATCCTCTTCCAAGCTCTGCGCCTGGCTAGTCCCGACCCCGAACCCATCCTCGTCCCCGACCCCGATTATCCTTATCTCCACCTCCCCAGAGCCACGGCCGCCGGCGAAACCGGGCTCCTCGATCCGACCAGGTCCGATCGAGGCCTCACTCTCCGAATGGACCGACCGCACACGAAGGATCCCGGAGTACTCCAGCAGCGCGGAGAGCGGCGCCTGGATGAAATTGGAGGGCAGGAAACCGAACCGTCTCTGCAGACCCCCAGCGCCGGCGCTAGTATGTACCGAATACGGATCGGAGATCCTTCCAGAGGAATCCATGCTTCCGGTGCAGAACCGCGGAGGAATCTCAAAAATAATTTTTAAAAAATAATTAAGGATAATGATTGTCAAATATTTTTACTTGTAATAAAGGTATTGAAACAAAGTTTAGAATTGTGAAAGAATTATCAATTTTTAATGCAATATTTTTAAATCATGATTTTTCAAATATATTTTAAAAGATTCTGATCATCACCTCCCTCTTAACCTGACACACTCTTAGGTCATCCTTGTTAACCACAAAAAAGACTTACCTAAGTGTCTAGAGAGTCTAGGAGTCTAAAGTTAACTTAACCTCCGCTTTAACCTGACACACTCTTAGGTCATTCTTGTTAACTACAAGAAAGGCTTACCTAAGTGTCTAAAGGATTTAGAAGTAGTTGACTTAATGATCTATAAGTTTAATATTAGTCAACTTATTTTAAGAAAATATAGGTTTTTAAAATTGCATATAATAACACGCAATAATCAATGAATATCTAAAAATAGTTTTTATGAAAAATATTTGTTCATGGATTTGAAAGTATTTTAAAAAATACTTTATTATCTCACTCATTCTGTGTCTTAATATAGACAATACATATTAATTTTGTAAAATGAATTAGTATTGATTTAGAATTAATTGACCTTATGTTAGATTCAAATTTGATTCTCAGTTAATTAAGTGTATATTTCAAAAAATGACTTCCAAATCATAGTGAGGCACAGAGGCCTTCTTTGATCGGAACAACAATCACTTTCTTAGACAAAGTCAACTCAAGAATTTATATACTTAGTATACTTTTGAATCAAATCCTGATCTAACTAGTTTAAGAAAAAGTAAAGTAGCTTCAGCTTGATTCACTTAACTAATGGCACTAAGAAAGACACTCTTTATCAATCTTAAATACACAGATTAAGCTTCACAAGCTTACTATCATCTTACTGCAACCCAATTCTATGTTATCAAGGTTAATTATCCTTTGTCCTATCTAACAGTTCCATG
>JBAMHZ010369771.1:0-24615 GCA_037177395.1 Alpinia galanga
TAAAATAATACCGACAAATGAAAAGAAGATGGAGCACTGTTGGAGTGACGATGTTGTACGAAGGAACACAGTCAGAGAACAAGAGCACTTGAGAGTAATAGATGCCTAGGGTTTATGTCCAACCCTCTTTTTATAGGCCTTCCTAAGCCCTTGAATCTATCCTTTTCGTCCAGATCTAGATAAAGATCTATCTCCTATTTATCCGAAAATCTTATCTTAATGTGACAATTCATCTCTTAACCGAGCACATCAATCGACTAGTCCTTCTACCAGTTGACTAGTTGCATGACTAGTCCTTTACCAGTTGACTGGTCCAGTCTCATTCCAGTCGATTGGTGCTTTAAGTTGCCTGCACCACAAGATTAACACAATATATATAACAATAATGATTATGACAGTCCTTTGACCATCTGATTTCGACTTCGGCCTTCCCTTGGAACCCTTAGTCGGATTGATGCCTAAGATTGTCCCCATACCGAGGACGTGACCTTACCACCGCTCCTCACACGGAACTTACCTTTGCCAAATCCCTGATCCTCTAACATGTTGGACTTCTCTGCTTAGCTTCTGATCCTGCATACTTAACATAACATATTAGACTATAATATGACTTAACTTTGAATCTTTGTCATAATCAAAACTTTGCTCGATTATTTGGTGCCCTTGCACCGACAAGAATGAGAGGATTGTGTTGTGTGCTATGTTACTTAGAATCCATAAATTATACCTCCCATACCAATGTCAACATGACATAATATTGTAGGATTGTTCTGAGTGATTACCAATCAACTAGAGGGAAGCGGTGAATAGCCAATGACTTGTAAGTAATTTTTTTATTATTTCTCTTACAAGTCCAAGGACAAGTTAAACCCACTAGTACATATGGTGGTCATGTGTGGATTCAGTTTGTCGTGTTAACTAATTATGCCGTGGAAATATTAAGTAAACAACAAGAATCTTTCTTTTGATTTCCAAGCCCTTGGACATTGTTTATCTTGAGGACCAAATCGAACAAGAATCACTAGAGAATCCATGCACATAAATTCAAGCCGAACAACTCCCAAGGTATATATAGAAAAACTGGGATAGATAATGTTTGAAGTTCAAACACTTCCAATCAATTGGAAAAAGCTCCAGGTGATTGATTGTGGACAAATAGCCATTGCACAGCTAATGATCAAATGACCAATCGAATGAAAAAATCTTCTAGTCGACTAGAACCAAGTCCAGTCAAAATTTATTGAAGCCTAAACAAAAACATTCTATGAATATAGAGTTTATAATCAACCCTCAAGTTGACTCAACCTCCAGCATGTCAAAATTTCAAACAATAATTTGGTTTAGAATTTGTTTCTTATCTTCTAATTAGTGGTTTGATAGCTAATGTTATAAAATAATCTAATGGATTGTATATTAAATTTTACGGTGTATCTCATTTTGGGCTTCTACTTTCACTGTTGCCTCAATGTGGCCTCTACTATTTATATTATCCTAATTTATTTCTGATAAATAAATAAAAATAAAGTAAAATAGTCAATAATCCTAATTCTAGAAGTGGTAAATACTTGACAGTGTCTCTTTCAAATTTTTACATTTTTTTCTTAGCAATGAAAACCATTTTTGTATACTTTTATAGAATGTTTTACTACAATACCCTTAGAATTAGGAAATAAGGTATCATCCTCTATCCCTTAAAATACCCTTAGCAATAAAGTAGTCTCCTTGTTGTATACATTGCTAGTCTCTAATTACTTACATCTCAGGAAAGGTCTGCCTGATTTATTTTCTTGTGATTACCAAACCTACATCTTCTACCAACCTTAATTTGAAACCATGTGTACGTTTCTTCATTTAAGCAGTGGAGTGTCTATTTTCTGACAAGTTTGTGCTTTGAGCAGCTTCTAAAAAATTTCAAGCTGGACACAAATTCTGAACTGGAGGTACTCATTCTTCCTTTACTGAGTAATACTTTGGATTTGTTTGCCCGTGTTGATGCTTCTGTGCATGATATGCACAGGTTATTGTTCATGACCGCACATCAAGGACTCCTATACAAATTGAGTTTAAAGTAAGCAATACAAGTGGTTCCTTAGTCCTGCATTGGGGTGTAATTCATCAGGGAAGAAAGTAAGGAGAGACTTTGTTGGGATTTCCTTTGTTTCCTGAAATTGATCTTTGTTTTTCCGCTTCCATGCACCACTGAATATTTATAGCATTTTCTCAGCGATTGGTCACTTCCTTCTTGTCATCCGGAAAGAACACAATTATACAATAATGAAGCTCTTAGGACAGCTTTCACAAAAGTATGATTATTAGGTTGTAGATCATCAGTTGTAAGTTACTGATTCAAACAATATCCAGACTATTCACTCTTCTACTTGCTTATATATAGTTGGGTTCTATCTCTTCACTGAAACTAGAGATTGAGGATCCTGAAGTCCAAATTGTTGAGTTTCTTATACTTGATGAGGCAGCAAACAAATGGTGGGTTCTATTTTTTGTGATTAAATTTGATCAGTTCCTAATACAGTTGAGAGCTAATAACTTTTTGTTATTGTTCTTGTCTTTACTAAAATTCATGTATTTATGCTACACATTTGTTTTGTTAGGATAAAAAATAATGGTCAAAACTTCCAAGTTCAATTGTTGGAACAAGACTATCAAATTCAACATGTTCCAGTCTCTATAAATCCAAATGTTGCAATACCAGAAGACCTTGTTCAGGTTCAAGCTTATCTTAGGTGGGAAAGAAAGGGTAGGCGGACATATACGCCTGAGCAAGAAAAGGCAAGCGTTTTTTACTATATCTATCCAAACTATTTTTTTATTGTGCCTAAACTTGACTTTTGTATGAATGTGGTCACATATAGAAGTCATCTAAAGCTAGAACATGTATAGAAGTCTTCTAATTCTGGAGTCTAGCACAAACCTTGGTTGCAACAGTTGGCTAGAGAAGGCTAGGTATAGAAGAGTCTGTCCAGGTTGGTAGAACATCCAGTTTAGTTCAGTTTTATTTTCATATGCTCGATCAAAATATATTTAGCTTGATAGAGTTGTAAACAATTTGTCCAAGATAAATGGGTATGGGATTGTCTTTTGTATCAAAGGTTGACGTGAAGAAAGTCTACTGGACACAATGGAGCTATCTGGGTCGATAAGGGTCTGGGAAGAGAGAGGAGAGCTTGTCTGAGGTGGAAATTAACTGTCTTTAAAATCTGTCATTCATAGTTGCAAATCCAATGCTCACTCAGTTCCTCATTTATGTGGCATTTTCTCCTCAAACTGAGCACGGGCCTAGTGGCGACTTGCTATGTGATCCTGGGTGCCATCTGCCATGTGTGGCCAACTTATCCTTGTAGACGTAGCCATGCATTTACCAAGCTGACAGCATTTGCATTGGCCCATTGTTTGTACATGTCACCCATCTAATGGACTTTGAGATTGATGGGTAATTCTAACCACATCTAGCACAAAATGCTAAAGGACTTTAGAAATGTTGGTGTTCTATCTTTGTCTAGCACAATATGCATTTTTATGTTTTTTATTATGTCATGAACAGATCGAGTTTGAGGAAGCAAGACGAGAGCTGCAACTTGACTTGGATAAAGGAACTTCTCTGGATCAACTACGAGAAAATCTCCTGAAGAGGGTTACATCAAAAAAATCTTCACAGCAACTAGAGGCAGAAAATTATTCTAACAATGAAAGAATTCATCGGAACAAAATGGGCATCTCAGAAATTTTGAATAAAAATGTTGCAGAAATTCTAAAGGAAAAGATCACTCAAATATCCAAGGTTCCAACAGTGCTAGAACTCTGGTCCAAGTCTATACAGGAGCAGGAGGGTGAATTAGTACTAAATCAGAAAGTATATAAGCTGGACAATATGGATCTGCGGGTTTGATCTCTGTTACAAATATTTCCTTTTTATATTTGTTATAGCATGATTATTCAATTTTACATAAGATATATAATGTTGTTTGAACTTTGAAGGTACTAGCAATTGAATCTCTTGGAAGGAAAAAAATTTATTTGGCTACAGATCATAGTGAACCACTTATTCTTCACTGGGGACTATCAGGGAAACAAGGAGAGTGGATGGTGAATTTTTAATTTGAAGTTTTATGTTTCTCAGAATTAGAGAATAAATTGTTTCTTGTGATATATATTATACACTAACAAGATGTTACTAATTATCCAGATACCCCCTTCAAGTGCAATGCCTTCAGGTTCAGTATTGCTAGAAAAGTCATGTGAAACCCCTTTTACCGAGGGTTTCATAGAAGATCAGTTTTATCAGGTAGGCATGATCAGACTTTCAATTTGGAATATGGGACAATTTTCCTGCATGGAAATGTATATATTGATGCATAAGTTTTTTTGAGTCTACAATCATGTTCTAATTGATCTAGAAGATACACTATTATCGAGAGACTTTTTTTTTTTCCAGAAGTTAATCTAGCAATGTTCTAATAAAAGAACATTTATCAAAATGTATTTATCAACAGGCTATTCAACTAGAGATTGATGGGAATGACCATATTGGAATGCCATTTGTTCTTCGATCTGATGACAAATGGATAAAGAATCATGGTTTTGACTTTTACTTCGAGTTAGATATTAGAAGTATCAAGAGTAGGGAGGTATTTCCTTCTCATTTCTCTTGATCAGTCATTGATAAAACCTGGTATTCTGCCTTTTTTATAGTTTTGAATATTTATTTCATTCAAATTAAAGGTAGTTGATGATGGAAAAGGCACAGCAAAAGCATTCCTTGACAGGATTATAGACCTTGAGGCTGAAGCCCAGAGATCTCTTATGCATAGGTATACTCTTTGATATCTTCTGTCACTACCAATAGAATTCTGCCACTGGCTTCTTGTTGAACACTTTGATGATCTAAGGAAGTTATATACAGTCCTTCAGAACATAAAAATATCAAATTTTACTTTCCTTACAATTTTTGCTGCAAAATAAAGTCTATGAACCCTCAAAATATGTTAAAATAAATAGTTGAAACTGTTGCATATATTCATTTGAAATTTCATTGAAGAGTTCAATTGTTTGATAAAACCTTTCTATCTCAAAGCTTCTTAATGGAATAGTTTGATTGATCTTCATCAGAATTATTGGGCTTATTGGATTTGTTAGTTATTTTATATATGCCAAAGGTTTAGTACTGAATTGGAAATTTTACTTGGTATTGAACTGGACTCTCCTGAGGTATGGTTTTGTTCTTCAATCCACTTTAGGAGATTTCAAGTTTAATATGACAACACAACCTCCTTGCCCATTACCGTCATTAAAATTCTAATTTCCCTTGGTCAAGCATTCGCCATCTCGACATAAAACCTTAATTTTGTTTCTTCTCCATACTTTTTCCATCCTCCACCTTTTCTAAATTAAACTTACTTTTAAACATATTCTCTACATGCCTCACCCATTCTCAGCTCATTCATTGAGTTGCTCAGTCCCTGTCCCTGCCCAAGGTGTCATCAGAATCCTTCCTTTTTTCTACAGGACATTGTTGTTTCCAATGCCACTCATCTCTTGGAGTAAATTAATTGGTAACTTAATCTCCTTATAGCATTTCTCCCTCTTATAGAAGATGATCAGAACCCTGATCACACATATTTGGAACATCTTTTATCTTCACTAGTTGCAACTTCGATGAGATTAATTTTTGCCAGTCGTTTCAAATATATCTCCTCTTAGAGTAGAATAATTTGCTAATTCAATGATATCTAAGTTTTAATTTTCCCAAACTAGCTATGTTTTGTTTCTTGTTTTTTTTTAAAACTCCAACTATCCTACATTGGCTGTTCTTATCATGCAAACTCTTGGATGATTATCAATGTTCTGTCTGTCTGTCTATTTCCTGAACATTCCTTATTGTTGAAACTGTGTGTAGTTTTAACTCACTTTCTGAATTTCTTTTTACCACTGTATATGGAAGCATAAACTGTTAGTATAATTACCTCTCATGGCATCAGTTTTTCCCAAATACATCCTATGAAGGTAGAATAGGTTATATAATGTTTGTTGACTAAACTGGCTGATTTGTCTTTCTACAGATTTAATATTGCTGCAGATCTCACAGAGGAAGCTAGAGATGTTGGGTTACTGGGGTTTTCTGGTATTCTTGTTTGGCTGAGATTTATGGCAATGCGAAAGCTCATTTGGAACAAGAACTACAATGTCAAGCCACGGTACATATCCTCCCATACTGTAAACAAACTGTTGCTTATTCATCTTTCCAGTCTTGGATGTGTAAACCAATTAGAATGGTGCCTAAGATTTCACAAAACAAATTGTCATAAGATTCAGAGCACTATCCATGAAAGTGGTCACCATCCTTGTACCTTACTTTTACCAAAAATCAGGGAACTTCAGAATTTTACAAACTCTTAGGATTGACATGGATCCACTAATCTTTTCTTTTCTCTAGGATTATTCACTCACTCATGAAAAGAGTTATTTCACAGATACGGACATTAGCAATATTGGATCTGATTAGAGAACTCCATTACGATCAGGTTGTGTTTAGTATTGAATCGATCTGAAAAACCAAGTAAAAAATCTTGATTTAGATAGGGGCACAAGAAGACCATACAAGGCTTGCCTTAGGGTCTAGTACATAAGTAGAGGATAGCCTATTATATGTCAACCGAAATGAGAAGGTTCAATCTGATGTCAACCTCCATATAACAACAGGATTAGAATTACTTGAAGGAATATTCAAAGCAATAGTGAGATTTTGAAGGAAGTCAGGAAACAACACCAGTTGTTCAAAATATATTGATATTTTAGTGTCTACATGGAGGAAGCAGTTTGGTAAAATGCTCCTTAATGTTGCATTGCTAATCCATCTTCAGTGCTAAAAGAAAACTTTAGTGGATCATGTGGCTGTCATACTGATACTTATATCACAGCAATCACGAGCCTGCCATCAACTTTTAAAGTGTTATTACAAATTGGATTTTTGGTTTACAATTGAAATAGTATAATTTTGGTCCTATGCTAAGTAGAAACTCAATACACTTTGTCATGTTTCAAAATGTGGTGAGATCAACTTGAGATTTAACCTATAATCCTCTTTCATTTTCTTCTTTTAAGTCAAACAATTAGAGTCAATTGAATTGAAACTTTAGAGCACCAAGTTATAAAAGTATGGCAAACATTTCAACTAATGATTTTACCTTATTAATATCAAAATGAAAGTCATGCATTGGATGAAAGCTTTGGTTCTTGCAGCATCCTAGTGCAAATCAACCCCATATTAATGTTGTTAGGATATCTATTATTAAAATTGGTTTCTTCACATATCTATAAAGACATCCTCTAAACTACTTAGAGTTAAGCATGAATTGACACAATTAGAGCTATAACAAACTAAGGTATAGGTATGGTATATATGCATCATTCTTTCTTCTACTTGGTGCTTCCCTCCCTCTTTCTTTTTATGATGTTTTATCCCCTCTCTATGACTAGTAGATGAAATCAAAAGATGAGCCATAGAAAAAGAACCTTCCTGTCTTGGTTGGTTTCACACTATATCAGCCAAAAAGACCTTTATCTGTGTTTGTACCATCAAAATTTTATCAACAACGATAATATATTGACATTTATAGTGTTAACCTAGTATTGATATAAGTTGGAACAACACACATTTTAGCCATGTCAATCAATACTTGAAATCATGCCTGCTATATACATTTCCAAGTGTAAGACTAATGACACTCTGGTTCTATAATTTATGGTGGCCATTTTGAAAGTAAAGTTTTGTATAACTAGAGCCTAAGGTTATATCTGATAAGAATCCCCACAACCATCTACAAAGATTTTCCATGTTCAAGTTTTTGAGATCAAGAACCTTTTCCATGTGCAGTTGTTGTGCAGAGCATATCCTAGGTCACTTAATATTGAGACAGGAGACAGTTGAGGTGAATAATGCTACTAGGAAAAAAGGTCATCTCACTCTATACAATTTTCAGAACACCTAAGATAAAAACTTGAAAGATACTAGAAGTCATCCTAGATTTTTGTTACTGAGGCTCGCATTCTATTTTATACTTTTTGTGTGTTGCATATGCACCATTTGACATCTCGTAAAGATCTAAAGAAAGAAAATGTCTTATTCTTGTATTTCTAAGTATAGTAAAGAAAACGTTGGACATGAACAATATTTTGATATGAATTGGACTATAATTTGTCATTTGCAGTGAGATTAGTCAAGCTCAAGACAGGCTAACGGATCTTCTTCAGAACATTTACAAAGACTCCCCCCAATATAGAGAAATCTTGCGGATGATCATGTCTTGTATTGGTCGGGGTGGTGAAGGTGATTTTGGCCAACGCATCCGAGATGAAATATTAGTTGTCCAGGTATAGTTACCTAAATCAACTCATATTGTCTGTACATACTTTTATTACATGAATTACATGTCATTATTTTCATTGTAGAGAAACAATGCCTGTGAGGGAGGAATGATGGAGGAATGGCATCAGAAGCTACATAACAACACTAGCCCTGATGATGTAGTGATATGTCAGGTACTTGTTAACAATAATTCCTAAGCTTAGATTGTTTTAGAGGAAGAAGAAGCTGACACCTTCTATTTTCCAGGCACTTATTGATTATATTAAAAGTGATCTTGATATCAGTGTTTACTGGGGCACTTTGAATAAAAATGGAATAACTAAGGAACGGTTACTGAGCTATGACCATGCTATTCATTCTGAACCCAGTTTCAGGGCTAACCAGAAGGAGGGTCTTTTGCGTGATCTTGGAAACTACATGAGGACTCTGAAGGTACATTCTTTTCTGCTTTAAGTACTTTTTCTGATGGAAAGTATGTGGCAATCCAAGTATTAAACTGTGTTTACAATTATATTGTAAATAACTTCACTCTATAAGACTGTAACTTGAAAGTTTCTATTAGGATAAAAGGAAGTCATATATAATGTTTGTTTGATTTTAATATTTAAGAATAATTTGGAAAATCATATTAATAATCTATATCTCCCTTTTTTTTAACTGTCTCCTGTCATCTTCTAACTGAACTTTGATTCTGTATAGGCAGTTCACTCTGGTGCAGATCTTGAGTCTGCTATCACAACTTGTATGGGTTACAAGGCTGAGGTAGCTTATTTTTGCATTAAAAATTTATTATTCATGATGCTTGACTAACTTAAATTTTACCATTCAGGGCCAAGGCTTTATGGTTGGTGTTCAGAAAAATCCTTTAAGGGGCTTGCCATCTGGATTTTCTGTAATTAAATTCTGTTGTTTTTTTTTAACAACCACTGAGATTATTGCTTATTTGATATCAATGTTCTGAATTGGATTGAACAGGGTCTAATGGAATTCATTCTAAAACATGTTGAAGATAAGGTGGTGGAGCCTTTGATTGAGGTAAGTAGCACCTTGTAATGAGTTCTTTCTCAGTCCTTTTGTAACTCATCATAGGATGGTTATTTTATCAGTATTTTTAATTAGATTCCACATCAATCCTCAACACTTTCTTGTTCATGAATTTGTTCAGAGTCTTGACACAAAAAATAGCAGGGATAGTTCATAGTAAGGTTTAGCAATTGAAGCCGCCTTCCAATTCTCTATTTAGACGGCTTACAGAAAAGCTGAGAAGTAGAGCGTAGTTTAGGTGTTTAGTTATGGAACCCTTTTTAACAAAACTCACAACAATCAAACTGTCATGTAGTTTGACAAATTGAAACAATTATTTTCAAATTTATGCAGGCCAAGGGAAACCAAAAGCAATTTTGTTTAGTGGCAATTATAAATGATTGAAAAGGTTCTACATATTCTGTCCTATAAACTTACATAAAGTTAAGATTCACGTAGTTGAATTCAGCAAACTGCTATTTAAGTCTTTATTGTAATTGTTTTCAAGCCTTTTTTGAGGCATCAATGTCTTATCTACTTTTACAAATTAGTAGATTCCTTTGCACCTTGTAGAGGAAACCATTTACATACATTCTATATGCCTCTTTTTTCGCTGAATAGCATACACTGATTCTAGAGGCCCTTTCAGGGGTTGCTGGAGGCACGAGTTCAACTAAGACCATTGCTTCTCAACTCCCATGAGCGCATGAAGGATCTTATCTTTTTGGATATTGCCCTTGATTCTACTGTCAGGACAGTTATCGAGAGAAGTTATGGGGAACTAAAAAATGCTGGGCCAGAGGTCTTCAAATACTTATTCTTTCCGTGCTTTGGTTTCTTTTTCCTGCAGAATTTTGTTTTGATGACTTGATACTGATAGTCATGTCTCCAATGCCAGAAAATTATTTACCTCATTTCCCTGCTTCTTGAGAATCTTGCGTTGTCTACAGATGATAATGAAGATCTCATATATTGCTTGAAGGTGATTTACTATCAAATTTAAAGTCCTCTCTCTCTTTTATTTGCATCTTCACTGATCAACATTTATATATTCTGTAGTGAATGCTAGAAGTATGTAAATATACCCAATCCTCAGTGATGCTTTGATTTTTGAAAAGATCATAATATTTAAAACTTTATATTATCAGTTTTGGAGATCAATAGAGGGTTAAGATTCATGTAGCTAATCCCAAATAATTAAGTAGTTGTGAAAAACATAGGTTGATAATGAAGATGTTATTTGTCACTTGTTTCTGCAGTCTAATTCTTTAATTTTGTACTATTATCTACTGTGTCTTCTATGTATTTTTCCATTAACGTTTGAAGATATGAGTTCGATCTTCATCTCAAAACAGAAGCACTCTAAATTTTGATACTTCGCGAACATTCACCGTAGAACTTTTATAGAGGAGAAGAACAAAAAACAATGTAAGATTAAGTGATTTGGAATAAAAGAATTGGATCACTTTTATAGGAATGAAGGGGCATCATGAAGGGATGAAAAGACAATTCAAACAGGGCATAGGTGTGGTTAGTCAATGGAACAATGTCGAACAAAGCAGTTTCCAGCAGTGTTGTTCAACATTGTTTCCAGCAATATCGTTCGACATTGCTTCAATGTGCATGAGAGAGCAATGCCAATACCCTCCTCAATTGGTTTCACAGTTTAGGCTCCTTAATTGGATGCTGAATCAAGGTTGTCGGCCTTAACTAAGGCATGAACTGCCAGCTATTAATTGGGTCAGGCTGTAGCCGACCATTAATCTGGCAGTTGGCCTTTTATATCAAGTGAGCTCCAAATTAAGGCTGACCCAATTACCATTAGAAGCCTACCCACCCGAGTTAATAGCCTCTTTCATGATTTCATTTTCCTTTTATATTGGCTCAAATAGTTGTTAACTTACAGATATATATTATGTGCCAGTTAATCAAGTTTCAATTTATTCTTATTTATAAGAAAATGAGCTTATTGTTTCAATCTCAAATAAAATTTTCCAAATGACCCAACATTGATTCACTCTATTCTTATATTGCTTTTGAAGGGATGGAACCATGCGATGGAGTTGACGAAGCAAAAGGATAATCAGTGGGCACTATTTTCAAAGTCATTTCTTGACAGAACTCGACTTTCTTTATCAAGCAAGGCAGAATATTACCATCAAATTTTGCAACCTTCAGCTGAATATCTTGGATCATTTCTTGGTGTTGATCGATGGGCGGTATGTAATTGCATAGGGATTCATAGGAATATTCATTAAAGTTGAAGTTCACATTAACAAGGACTTGCCTCTTCAGGTAAACATATTTACAGAAGAAATTATTCGTGCTGGTTCAGCTGCTTCTTTATCTACACTTCTTAATCGATTTGACCCTATTCTTCGGACAGAGGCACATTTGGGAAGGTTTTCTCAAAAACTTTCTGCTTGCAATTTTAGATAGCAATCAATATGATAGTCGAATCTAGAGATGGAAATCAGGTTAGGTTGTTTGTGAATCAACCTAGTTCCAACATAAAATGCTAATTAGTATTACATTTGAGCAAGAATTTGGATGTTTACTGGCTCTCTATCTTTTTTTTTCAATTACCTAATCGTTCAATGGTTGGAACAGTTGGCAGGTCATAAGCCCTGTTGAAGTTGCTGGATATATTGAAGTTGTAGATGCATTGCTTGCAGTTCAGAATAAATCTTATGCACGACCAACAATTTTGGTTGTGAAAAGTGTGAAGGGAGAGGAGGAAATACCTGATGGCGCTGTTGCTGTTTTGACACCTGATATGCCTGATGTTTTGTCTCACGTCTCCGTGCGAGCTAGAAATAGCAAGGTCCTCTGATTTCGTGTTAACACTTTGGTCAAACATTCTGAATCATCTTCATGGTTTTTCATATCACAATGCAGGTATGCTTTGCTACATGCTTTGATGCCAATATCCTGTCCGAGTTGCAAGGTAATGAAGGAAAGTTTTTTGGTCTAAAGCCCACATCTGGTGATATCATATATAGGTAAGCTTTTATAGAGAATACAACAATTAAATGCACAAGATATATACGGAAGAAAATAAATTTGATTAGATACATTTCTCTCCTTGGACATGATTAGTCTTATTTAGAGTCGGCCCTGGGCTAAGGCTACCGAGGCCCTTGCCCAGGGCCCACAAATTTTTAGACCCTAACCAGAGCCTAATATTTCTATAAATTTTTTTTTAAAAGAAATAGTGCATATTGGTAAAATAAAATTGGGGCATATTTTATAATTTCACCCATGGCCCCTTGAACAACAAGGGCCGGCTCTAGTCTTATTTCCCATGTAAATTGCAATTTCTACATGTTTACCATTTCACTCTCAAGATCTTGTATTCAAAGTGAGTATAATTTTTGTTGTTTCTTACCTTTCAGTGAGATGGAGAAGAGTGAGCTTGAAGATATGAGTACAGATGAACAATCATCGTCCTCAGTAACATTGGTTAAGAAACACTTCAGTGGCAAATATGCCATATCAGCAGAAGAATTTACCAGTGAAATGGTTTGTCTCAAACCAAAAGTTCTATTAAGTCAATTCCTTTTTTTTTCGTATACGAAGTTATTAAGGTGAATCTTATAGTCAGTATTGAGTATTGGTAAGATTCATAGGGAGGAATTAGTAAGTACATTAATATTGACATGATGTTTCCTTGGAAGCCATTGTTTTAATTTCATTCGTTTAACAAATTGTAAGAGTATTTTATACTTTTAGGTTGGAGCTAAATCTCGAAACATCGCATTTCTAAAAGGAAAGGTGCCTTCTTGGGTGGGGATACCCACATCGGTTGCTCTTCCATTCGGAGTCTTTGAAAAAGTTCTTTCAAATGATGTAAACAAGGTACTTGTTACATTTAAGTGTATTGTATTTTATACGAGCATTGTTTTTCTCCTATCTTTTTTTTTTCTATTCTCATTTTCAGTTTATTGATTATTACACCCAAAAATATTGATTCACAACTACAGGAAATTGCCAGCAAGCTACAGTTCCTGAAAGGTAAGTTGGGTGCAGGAGAATTTGATGCACTTGTCGGCATAAGGGAGACGATCTTGCAACTAGAAGCTCCTATTGAATTGGTAAGTTTAATCAGTATACTTCCTAAAATCTGTATAGTTGCAAAGAGTTGTATAGGCTAAGCAATAAAGAAGAAAGATTATTTCGACATTAGGCTGGGAGAACTCGAGTTGTTTTTGGCTATCTTAATTGGTTGATGACTTATCTCTAGCCGATCATGGCTCACAATACTGCTTCTGGACTTTTCTTTTGATCACAAATAGATTTGAATTCTAGACCTTTTCTCTTTGATATCTTCTTAAAGGTTTTTTTTTGGCTAATCACCTATCCTAAAAGGTCATTCACTTATCCTAAAAGCTCAAGATGTTAAAAAAAAAAAAGATGCTACTATATTTGTCCATATGGGTCTAAGGAACATGAAACATCATAGCTTCAATGGTACAACAACAATAACATTCAAGTATTTATTCTACTAAGTGGAGTCAACTATATGAATCCTTCTATGTCGTTGGGCTCGATCTCTTACTATATTGTCATCTATATTTAAATAAATTTTATTCTGTTTTATCCAAGTTTCCTTCAGTCTCTCTCTTTTTCGGTTATTTATCATGGTGTCACATAATTTAACTGAGGTATTTATTAATCGCCTAAGTAGATATTCACACCATTTTAAATGCATCTTTTGGGATTTGCCTTCAATAGATGCAATATCGTAGCTTCAATGATACTTTAAAAAATTGTTTCTATAAATAATTTGATTGGTTAAGAAAGTACTATGTTTCTTATTTTGGCAGTAAACATGCCAAATGGGTGGACTGGATTTATCAGATGGGTCGAGCCTGTCCAAAGACAGTCCCACCCATGTCGATGGTATTGCTGCTTATGATCATATCAGCTGATTTCACTATTGTTAATTGTATTTAGAATTTGAAATTTCCTCTTATTCAACCTCATTTCACTATTTCTACCCAGCATCAGTATTGGCTTGATAATCGATAATGCATCAATTGGATAACTCTACTTACTCCAGGTACAAGAGCTAAAGGAGAAAATGCAGGCATCAGGAATGCCATGGCCCAGTGATGAAGGCGAGCATCGATGGGAGCTTGCTTGGACAGCAATAAAAAGGGTAAGAAGATTTCTGGCTTGATTGTAAAGAAATGATTACATTTCTTCATTCAGAAATAGTTTTTTTGGTGCAAAGAATTCCACAATGGTGTAATCAAATCCGATCCCCAGTTAAGGGCTTATCAAAATAATCACTGAAGCTTCTTCTTTGTAACCAAGGTTTGGGCTTCAAAATGGAATGAAAGGGCATATTTCAGCACAAGGAAAGCGAAGTTGGATCATGATTTGTTGTGTATGGCTGTCTTGGTTCAGCAAGTCATTAGTGCTGATTATGCATTTGTCATCCATACTACAAACCCGTCATCCGGTGACTCATCTGAAATTTACGCAGAGGTATGAATACAAATAGCTACTTCTTCTTGAAGTATAAACTAGGGCATTTTATAGAAAGCCCTCAGGGCTGGCTCGGTTGGTAAGTACAAAGGGGTAACTTTTAAATGGGTAGAGATCAATTCCCGAGGAGATCATAACTCTGGGCCATTGACTGATCCCCTCCTTTGCACTTGTCATATATGAGTTCCTGATTTACCTCCCTCCTCGATAGGAACAGCTGAGGGGGGCCGCTAATATGACGGTTTATCTCTAGGGCATTTTATAGAAGGGCATACTCAAGTTTTTGTATTTTCCAAAGGGTGCACGATACTTTCGTATTTTTCAAAAAGCACATTTCTTTCTCAAAATTTATAGAATAGTGCACCCTTTGAGAAATACGAAAATTTAAATACATCCTCAGGTAAAATGTCCTATAAACTAAGACACGTTTTTTACTAAAGGTGGTCAAAGGACTCGGAGAAACTCTTGTTGGAGCTTATCCAGGTCGTGCACTGAGCTTCATCTGTAAGAAGAACAATCTCAACTCTCCTAAGGTTTGTTTGTTTGTTTGCTTTTCATGTACTGCAGCATTCAAATTCTCATTTAGGCCTTTTCGATTTCAGGTCCTTGGTTACCCAAGCAAACCTACTGGCCTCTTCATCAGAAGTTCTATTATCTTCAGATCTGATTCTAATGGAGAAGACTTAGAAGGTTATGCAGGAGCTGGTCTCTACGACAGGTCAGCTTATTCGTCAACTCAATTAGCTTCCAATTACATTATTAAAGCCTTTTTTTTTTTACATTCAGTGTGCCAATGGATGAGGAAGAGAAAGTGATACTGGACTATGTAGCTGACCCATTGGTAATGGATAAGAACTTTCGAAATTCACTGCTTTCGAGTATCGCACAGGCAGGTCATGCCATCGAGGAGCTTTATGGATCGCCCCAGGACATTGAAGGTGTTGTCAAGGATGGGAGGATCTTCATCGTCCAGACGAGACCACAGATGTGATTCTACATAGTAGACTATGATTCTATTTCTCAAATTGTACACCATAATTTTGAGGGCAGACATGATCATCACTGGGCTTTGAGTCGGATATGTCTCATTTTTGTTGCTGAGAGTTCAACAATTGGACTGTATCCTAAGAATTGGCACTGAAAATTAATAAAAATATTTATTCACTGGCGCTGAGAATTTGCTATTTGTTTTTGGCATCTTTCAGCAGTTTACTCTAAGAAAGAAGGATGAATGGCACAAGAATTCTTACATTTTTTAGTATGTACTATTTTAAATGTGTACGCCGGCTGATAGATTTTGCCTCCTGATGCGGGAAGGGTTTAGGGTTCCTCCGCCACTGCCACTGGATAAAATCCAGTCAACAGCCAAGTTAAAGTGGAACGATCTAAGCCTATATATCTTATGTTTCAACAGAGGAAAAATTTACCTCAGCAATAGATCCATCTCGGTTACTTCGGCAAACTGGCATCTTGGTGGTAAACCTATCTTGGTAGGAAAAAGTTTATCTCGGTAACTCTTCATCCTCTAGTCAAGGGGAAAAACTTATCTCAGTAGCTCCTCGTCCTCTAGCTAAGAGGTAATGTAAAGTTATTGATTTTAACTGTAACTCAACAGTATGTTCCATGTCGTGCGTTCCTCCTCACAATCGACATTGCAGTGTATTTTAACCATAAAAATATAATCTTCACAATCGTTGACCGATCATCGCCGATCGCCGACGCTCGACCCCCAACGATCGAGGATCGCCGGTCTGTCAGCCATCGATGATAATGACTGAGGACTGTCGGCCAATCGACTACAGGGGACTGACGACTGTCAGGGACCACTAGTCAGCCGTCAATGGTTGACGACCATTGGGGATCGATGGTTGACGGTTGATGACTGTTAGCTAACGGCGATCAGCAACAGTCAACGGACCAACAATCGATGATTGCCACGCAACCGGCAATCGGCTACTGTAGACGATTGATGATGGATAATCAACAATCGAAGATCAACAATGACAATGACGATCACAGAATATAAAAGTATTTATATTATTTATAATAATATAAATTACATTTTACAAAAGATTACATATCCATCAAATAAATTACATTATAAATTTTATTACATTACAAATTTAATTATATTATCCGTACTAAATGCAGAAACCTTAGAAGTCAAAATTAATAACTAAAAAATACATTATTGATCCCGGAGTTCCTATTAAATGGATTACTTTAAAATAGTAAAATTGTAATGTACTCGACGCGGTCGAATAGAGCTAGACAGTCCCAAGCCTGGTCCTGTATTGAAAAAAAAAAAACTTATTGGGCCGGGGTGAACTCGACCCGGCCCACATCAATCCGCTTTCGAAATAAAATTGAAATTTACCCAACATTTTGGTGCAGGACCCTCGAAAAACTTGGCTTGGAGAAGACGAAGACGGAAACAATATGGCCGGAACGGAGCTGGTCGACAGTGGCGGTGCTTCCGGGGAAATCGAGAGTGAGCAGGAAAGCTGCGGTTATTCCTCCTTCGTATGGGATGACAATTCCAAGCTCTACTACCACGCCAGGTACGGTTTCCCTTTCTTCTCTTGTCCGTTTCGTAATCTAGGGTTTCCCTCTAACGGAAGAGCAATATATCCCATCTTGATTCTTACATAATTTTTCTTTTGCACTGGACCATTTACTTTTCTGCTGGCTTTTCACGTCGATTCCACCTAATTCCTCGTCGTCTTCCTTGTTTCCTTTTTGGTATTTTTCATCTGATAGACAATGTAAAAAATATATCCTTGTTCTGGTACCTACTATAGTGGTTTTTGTGAATCTGCAATCGTGATCATCATTGAAGCAAAATTCAGCTTGGTGTTACTTGAGGCCCAGCAAAATTGTCAACGAAATGGTTAATAGATGCTATGACTTGGATAGCTTCATTTACTGCTGGCGAGTTCTGCATTTCGATAAGAGGCCCATTGTATCAAGGTTTCTGATACAGTCTAAATGAAAAAAAAAAATTCAAATGCCCCCATTACCTATGCAATTCAGAATTGTTCTCATTTATCTTCTCTGAATTAATTATTCTCTTTATTTTATCCACAATTAATTAATACTTTTTATTTTTTTGGAATGAGTTATTTTACTATTGACAATACCTTCTTCAATGTCTATAAATAATCACCCTATGAGCATGAGCCTCTTCTCTATTTAGCAAATTGATGAATAGCTTTTTGCATTTGAAGGATGATCCCCGTAAAATGATCATTCTCTTCCCTCTTCCCTTTTCTTCGGTCCTCCATTAGATATGCTTTTGGTTCTTGTCAATTTTGTATTAGAGCACTGATCCTCTGCACTATCTCTATTGTCCTACACCATAATTTTGAAATTTAACTTTGCTATCATATTTGGCGATTTATTATCTAACTTAATTTCATTCCTGTGCTAAATTTGACTATCCATTCACCTGCTGTTTGCAGTAGTGGGTTCTATCATGATCCCAGTGCTGGTTGGTATTACAGCAGTAGAGATGGTCTTTATTACACATTTGAAGATGGAAGATATGTGCCATTATCATATAACGAGGTGAATTTTAGACATATTCGTATCTTGATACAATTTACCATTTTATCTAAAAAGAAAGTAATGCATCCATAAAACTTTCTTTGGTAGCTCTTGCTTGGTAAGCAGCAACAGCCCAAGTATATTGTAATACGACAGTGCATTATTATATCCTATTCTAAGTTGTTTACCTGTATTAATATGCAATTCTGAGTCTTTTTTGGTGTGTGTGTTTTACTGAAGAAAGGTGAGGTATCTGAAGCTCTTGACAGTGCAACTTGTTCTTCTTCCCATGAGGCTAGTCACGATGAAACATGTATGTTCTAACCTAATGTCAGTTTATAAATGGTAAAATTTTGAATTTTGTTGTTCCTTCTTTTGATTTGGGTTTAGCTTTGTAATTGGAAATTTCATCTCAGTTCTGCATGAGATGTATGATAATTTAGTTCAGCTTCATACTTTACAGTGCATAAAACTTTCCATCCCACTAATAGTCTGGATACTCATTCTTTCACAATCCCCTTATGCTAGCTTTGTCAATTCCTTATTTGTCTGTTCTGATGCTCCATATTGTATTGCCATGATGAAAAACTGCTTCTTACATGATGTTGTTACATATGAAGTTAAATTAGACACGGTGGTTTTGACCTTTTGATTTTTGGATTAACCTGGTTCATCATATGAAGTATAATGTATGCATATCATCCCTTTTGATTGAAAATATGAATATATTTGGCTTCTTTCTTTCTCAGTAAGGATAGAAGAAAATGCATCTGCTGATGGGATTCCGAGTCCACCATCTGAATGGTATTCTTTCTTAACTTATTTGATATACAAAATGAAATTTTCCTCAAATTTCATGATTTAAGTCTGGTGTTAAACTTACACAAGTAATTGCATGCAGGCTGGAAGATACTCTTATTAATCTATATTTGTCTGGTTATTCCAAACCAGATGCCCATCCTGCTGCCTCATCAACTTCTTTGCATACTGTGGGTATGCATTATTTTGTTTTGGTCCATGTCACTGCAACTTTTTCTAGAAATTACTAGATATCACGTTAGATGTTGCATGGTGAAGATCATATATACTTTGTTGGAGGACATAGAATTTCAAGTGGATAATTGCACCATATAAAATCAACATCAACTAGATCAACTTGTGCTTAGAAAATTTAACTTTGATTTTGACTCTTTCTTTGTGCCACATGGCAAGTTTTGGTCCTTGGAGTATGTGGAAGGAAATTTTGTCCTATCCAGGTTTTAAAGACATTTTCAAGTAGTTGCCAGTTGACCTACTGCCTAGTAGTGGATATGCAGTACACAAGAGCATAGGAGGTTGACATTAGAAAATATTTTTTAAAATATTTAAAGCAATATTAAACGATTAAAATGACTAATATACGTGTCCAACAAAATATATTAATCAAAACAAATTCACAAGTAATAGGGATAAGCTAAAAAAGATTAGAACATCATATGAAGCAAATTTGACATATGGGAATAGGAATATTTAAATCAAACCTGCAAAAGATAAGTAAATTTGAAGAAAAGTTACACTGATGAGAATTTCTACAGCATTCACTAGCTATTTTAAATTGTTGTTGTTGAAGAGAACAACTATAAGTATTAGAGGAAATGAAAACTGAGAAGAGGAGATAGAGACCTTACCTTGGAGAGGAGGAAAAATGTTTCCTCAGAACAATTATTTCAACACCTATTTTAAAGGAAAACAGCTGAAATGTTTAGAGGATATGTGAAATAGAGAGAGAAGAAGATAAAAATTCTTAGAGACTATAAGAAAACTTCAGCTTCCAACAATTATTTCTGCAACTGATTTTGAAGGGAAAAGACTCTTAAACATTTGAAATGAGAAATAGAGAAGAGAAGATGATGGAAAATATAAGGACCCGTTAAACAGAATAAATCACAACAGTTGAAAGAAGATGGATAAATCACAGTGAACAACCTTCATCTTCTGTTCAGCAACCTGTTCGCACAAGAGACGAAGCTCATGTAGCACATATGCTCATCTAGGTATCGTCTGCTTGTTGATACTATTGTCCTCTTTATTCTGTCCCATGATGAAGTTTTTCAAACTGAAGAGCTTCTCAAGAGGTCATTCATTCAGGAATTGCTCCACACTAAACATAATTAATATGGAATTCTTACGAACACCATAGTCAATTCTATGAAATGCCATCTTGCTATTGAAATATTGAAAGTATATAATCCATTTAAGGCAAGTTACACCCATGATCGTCACATGTTTCAGTCTCAGTGTGCTTTGGTTCATCTCTGACCCTGCATCCTAGAAGCCTGCCAAGAATCACTTCTTATTTGACATATCTTCCCTAATGATGACTCCCTGAGCTCATCAAATCGGGTTGTTATAGCTTGAGTGTTTTGCATGAGGTGTGAGGGAGGGGATCACTCGAGATGGATAAGCTAGATTTTTGTATAAGGTATACAAGATTTAGTTAAAACAAAATCAAATATAGTTCATTTGGTTCTCTAAACTGCATATGTACTCACTTTATTTAGTTAACCTGCATATGTGGTCTGGTTGGATTGCATTTTAGAATGGGCACTTATAGAGGACCGCATATGGGGTAGGTGAAGCTGTCACATGTCTAAACTGCCTAGGCGGACACCTGGACCACTTTCCAAACAATTCTTTAGTAATTTTAGGTTACTCTTGGACAGCTTCCCCAATTTAAATTAGTTCATAAAATTGAGATCACAGATGATAACTGAGTTTTCTCATTAGTATTATGGAATGCAATTTCTTAAACTATCTCTTCTTTGATTCTCTCCTCATCCTAGTGCCAGATAACAAAACTTTTTTCATAATTTTTTTTATTCTATTAAAATGTAGATACTTCATGGGAGGAGGAGAACTGGCAAGCTCAGTATGGTCAAGTTGTTAGATCTGGTGATGAGCATCAACCATCGTTTCCAGTTATTGATCTATGGGATTGGGAAATCATTAAAGAGCCAGCAAAGAAAAACAATCTAGTGTCCAAACTGATTGGAAGAACTGTAAGATGTTCCAATAGGCTCCATCCTTCTGTGCCTGCTGGAGGTACTGTAAAAACTACCCCAATTCGTGAGGTTCATTTAGATTTGGTGCGTGTTACTTCAGGTATGTATCTTTAAGTTTTTTAAGGCTATTGTTTCTGTTGTTGACCATTCCATGTATGCTAAATTGTTGATTCAATCTGGAAACATCTGTCTGATTTATTCACTTATATTCCTCTGAGTGATTATGCCGACTCTATCTAGTGGGATAAGATTTAATTGTTGTTGTTGTTATTCCTCTGAGTGATTATGATTAGCTGCCTTCTTACAAAGTATGGACCTTTATAGAATTCGTACAGAGTATGAACCTTTTGATTTGTTGATTTCTATTTCAGGAAAAGTTTACCGATTGAGGAGTCCAAACAGAAGATACTTGACTTCTTTATCATCATATGATTCTTCCAACCCTACTAAAGATTGGGGTTTCCCTGATCTTTATGGCAATTTGCAGAGTGGTGTATCAGACATATTAACATGTCCCAGCTGTCAACCTAATCATTCAGATGAAGTTTGCGATATCTGGTCTCCTAAGCTTGACAATTTTCCTAACACACCAGAGAAGGTAAATGAATGCTGTGTTATCATTGTCTGTCTATTATTATGTAAAACATGATTTTATTCTCAAGGTAGATGCCGAATCTACATTACCAGGGATATTGTTTTACTATGTGGGAGGATGGGAAATAGAATAAACCTTCTAGATAAGCACTTTATACTTTTATCAGTCTGTAGAAACAACTCTATTGGATTTAGGCTTTGTTAATCAAATGGTATAGAAAATTCTTGGCAGATGATACATATTTCAAGATTTCAATTTGAAATGTAAACATTAAGGCCGAGAGAGAATGAGACTATAGAAATAAATTTATAAGAAAATAATGAGAAAAACCATTCCTCGTTGGCAGAGAGATCTTATCCGCCTTGGAAGAAAATAAATTGGGTTGGAAATTTGAATTTGTAAAATTGATTTTTTGAAAAAATTAAAAACAAAACTAAAAATCATTTAAATGAAAAACTCATTATAATATTTTTTGGATTAAAATTGGCAACATTGTCATGGAATTTGAACATTCTGTTGGATTTGGAAGCACCAACGTGATCAAAACTAGGGAAAGTGTTTACTTATTGTTTCCTTCAATTTTTGCCCAAGGAAATTGAGGCAGGGGAGGTACTGTTGCTTTAGGATTATTTCCTTCCTAAGTTTTCCTCTAATTAAAATGTACTAAGTTCTGCTTTGTGATATTGGAGCTTATTTCTCAATATAATGGTCCTGAGATCAGTTGAATATAAATGACTTCTGTCCTTGTAGCCAAAAGACTGGTTAATATATTTTATAAACTATAATTCTTTCTGTAGGATAGAAATATTGTAGTTTCCAATTACCAAATAACCTTGACTAATTTTTATTGAACTTGTAATAGTCTACTAATTGGATTTTTGTAATAGCAAATAACAACAATAACAACTAAGTCTTATCTCACTGGGTGGGGTCGGCTATATGGATCTTTCTACACCATTAGAATCTATCCTTTATTATATTATCATCTATACTTAAATAAATTTTATCTTATTTAATTATTGCTAACCAAGTTTTTTTTGTCTTATTCTTCGTTTGATGTGTGTATTTATCATAGTTTCACATCGTTTAACTGGAGTATTTATCGGTCGTCTAAGTACATGTTCAAACCATCTTAAATGTGTCTTTCGGAGTTTTTCCTTAATAGATGCAACTTTGATTTTCTCTCTAATACTCTTATTTCTTATTTTGTCCATTCTCGTGTATCCACACATCCATTTTAATGTCCTTGTCTCTACAACTCTCATCTTCTGCTAATGTGCTCGAGTTATAGTTTAACATTTAGCGCCATATAACATAGCAGGTCTAACTGTTATTTTATAAAATTTTCCTTTAAATTTTAGAGATACTTTACGATCACATAAAATATCCGACGCTCTCCTCCATTTCAACCATTCTATTTGTATTTTATGTAAAACATCTCTCTCAATCTCTCCATCGTCTTATAAAAGTGATTCTAAATACTTAAAACTCTCAGTTGTAGATAATCATATCCCATTTTAAAACTTATCTCATTACGTCTAATATTACTAAATTTAAATTCTATATATTTTGTCTTTAGTCTACTAAGTCTAAAACCTTTCATTTCTAATATTTTATGTTAAGATTCTAGTTAGCATTTATTCCTTCACGTGTCTCATCTATCAAAATAATATTATCTGCAAACAACATGCATCACGATATTTTTTTTAATGTGTCCAATGAGTTTACCCATGATTAGTGTAAAAAAATAGGAACTGAGAGTTGATCCTTGATGTAATCTTATCTTTATTAGAAATATTTCAGTTAATTCGTTTGAAGTCTTTGCTCTGGTCGTTACTTCTGATACATATCCTTAATTAATTTAATATATGCTACGCTAACACTACTCTTTTCTAAAATTCTCCATATAATTTCTCTTGGAATTCTATTATAAGTTTTTTTTAAGTCAATGAATACCATATGTAGATTTTGCTTTTGCTCCTAATACTTTTCAGTTAGTTGTTTGAAAAGATGTATAACTTCTATTCTCAACCTTCCAGACATGAACCCAAATTGATTTTCAGTAACCGTAGTTTCCTTTCTTAATCATTGTTCTATTATTCTTTTCCATAGTTTCATGGTATGACTCATTAGTTTAATACCCCTATAGTTTGTACAATTTTGTATGTCCCCTTATTCTTATATAAGAAAATTAAAGTACTTATCCTCTATTGATCATACAATTTTTTATTTTCAATATTATGTTAAATAATTTTGTAAGTCATTCAATACTTTATTTTCCTAGGCACTTCTATACCTCTATCGAAATATCATTTGCTCCAACGACTTTTCCATTTTGCATCCCATTTAAAACTTGTTTTACTTTTAAAATTTAAATTTTACTATAAAAATTTAAATTTATATACTCATTTGACCTACTTAAATTATCTAAGTTAAGTTGGTCACCTAAATTTTCATTAAAAAGTTGATGAAAATATATTTTTCACAGTTCTTTTATTTCTCCATCATTTGCTAGTACCTTATTGTATTCATCTTTA
>JBAMHZ010369772.1:0-12378 GCA_037177395.1 Alpinia galanga
TATATAGAAACATTACACTGTGCACCTATTTTCTACGCGCGCGTAAGCGCCGTTGCCTGTCGCTGTCGCCGTCATCGGAATTCGTCGCCATCGAAATCAAATTATAATCTAATAGAGCCGGTGAATCTTAGGGGTTGGTGCCGGAGAGATCCCGGTCAAATTTCGATCGGAATTCAACCGAAAACAGTCGAAATCATAGCCGTCAGTGGTGCGGCCACTGGCGCCGCGATTCCGGCCAACACCGATCGCAATCTGATCAGTTGCCGACCGGATTACGGCCGGTGCCGGCTGCAATCCGACCGGGGAATGACCGGATGTCGCCGACCGGATTGCGGCCGGCGTCGACGGTGCAGAGGAGAAGAATCGCAAGGGTGAGATTGTCACACACATGGTGCACAGGAAAAGACACGCAGCGTAATAATTATATATATATATATATATATATATTTTGAGTAAAAAAATTAATATTTTTTTCTTTAGTCCGAACAAACAAGTACGACCAGTCAAACGAACGAAGTCTTCCGCCAACAGATGTCGGGCCGGCGGATTCGGGTTCGTTTCTCTGAGCTCGCCCTCAGCGAGCCATGTGTGGCGAGGTCGCGAGCTTGCGATGCGAGAGAGGTAGAAAGAAAGAAAGAGCCAGGAGCTGGCCTCGAAGTACTCGCTACGGGTGCTCGCGTTGTCGTGGAGGACAGCAACGCATCGGGAGAGACTCCAAAGCCAGCGGCAGAAAGACAGCGACAAAGTGCCATATCGATTTGTTTATTATCCCTAAATACCATCATACCCAAAAGATCAGCGGAGCGAGAGTGATGATACTAAAGAGGCACTCCAGTGCGCCGTTTCCTATGAAGCCCTAGCTCGCGAGATACCGCCTCCTCCTCCTCCTACTCCAGTTCGAGTGCCGGCGCTACCTTGTGATTCTTGACCTCGGTGGTTATTGGGGGGAAAGGAGCTACCTTGTGGTGTGTTTGATGTTTCTTTTTCATAGCTTTTTTTTTGCTTGCGCATATTAATCTCCTGACTTGGATTTAGTCCTTGATGCATGTAAAAGTTTCCTAAATTTTAGATTTTGAGGCGAACCCTTGGTTTATTTCTTTCTGGAGCTTCAATTCTTCTGCTAAAGGTCTTGGTTTGACGATGTTAATAAAACGAAGTTCAATAGGCATTGTGATAAAAGTTTTTGCAATTAAACTTTTGCTTGCTTCGTAGACTTTTTTTTCCCCTGAATTTTGATTAACCTCTAGGGATTTTATTCACCCAAGAAGTAACTACTTTTCTAAGTGATACGACTAATGAGAAGCTTAAATGGAGTGAGAATCGCTTTGCTTCTTCCTTAATTTCGTTTTTATATATAATTCATTTTAGTTATTTCTGTGGCAGATTTTCTTTTTGGATGATGCATACTCCAGCTAAGAAAAGAACTGTGACAGAAAATGGAGATGGAGGGATCGATTTAGTACTTGCAAGCTCAGTCGGAAATGGGGAGGATTTGCGCCGGATTGTTCAGTATGCCTTTGAATTAGGGAAGCCCGATGCCCTCTTGCTCCAACTTAGGAATGCTGTTAAAAAGAAAGAAGGGGAGATAGAAGAACTATGCAAACTTCACTACGAGGAATTCATTCATGCTGTTGATGAGCTACGAAGTGTGTTGGTTGATGCTGATTCACTCAGGAGCTCATTATCGAGCGATAATTTGAAGATGCAAGATGTTGCGAGTGCTCTTTTATTGAAGCTTGATGAGCTCCTCGAGCTTTACTCGATTAAGAAAAATATTGCAAAGGCCATGCAAATAATGAGGGTCTGTGTGCATGTTTTGAAACTATGCCTACAATGCAACATGCATATCTCGAACAATCGGCTCTACCCTGCAGTGAAAATTGTGGATATAATTGAAAGGGAGTACATACAGAACATTCCTCTTGAGCCATTCAAGAAGGTGATTGAAAAACAAATACCGGCAATCAAAAAGTTCATTGAGAACAAGGTGTCTGATGAGTTCAATGAATGGCTTGGACACGTAAGGAGCACCACTAAGGAGATTGGGCAGTTGGCGATAGGACAGGCTGCCTCAGTCCGTCAAAGGGAGGCAGAAAAGAGAGCTAGCCAGTGGGAAGCTGAAGAGCAGAGCCGGTCTGGTCTTAGTGATCTTGTTTTCACATTAGATGTTGAGAATTTTGATGAAGATTCAGTGCTAGAGTTTGACCTGACACCTGTTTATCGTGCAAACCATGTGTACACTTACCTTGGTATTGGGGAAAAGTTTCATGAGCACTATTACAATAGTCGATTAATGCAGCTGAATTTGGATTTGCAGATTTCGTCAGCGCAACCCTTTCTTGAATCCCACCAATCATTCTTTTCACAGATTGCTGGATTTTTCATTTTGGAAGATCGAGTCCTAAGGACTGCTGGGGGTTTGTTGTTAGAGAGTCAGCTGGAAACATTATGGGATACTGCTCTCTCAAAGATGACAGCTGTTTTAGAGGATCAGTTTTCTCATATGGACACTGCAAACCACCTTCTACTTGTCAAGGACTTTGTCACTCTTTTTGGTTCAACTCTCATGCGTCATGGATACCAGGTAAAGCCTTTGCTTGAGGTTCTTGATAACGGTAGGGACAAGTACCATGAGCTTCTCCTCAGTGAATGCCATAAGCAAATAGCAGAGGCCCTTGCAAGCGATACCTTTGAACAAATGGTGATAAAGAAAGAGTACGAGTACAATATGAATGTGGTATCATTCCATCTTCAGTCCTCAGATATAGTGCCTGCTTTTCCATTTATTGCCACATTCTCTTCCTCTGTTCCAGATGCTTGTCGTATAGTGCGTTCCTTCATTGAGGACTCTGTCAACTACTTATCACATGGAGGTCATGTAAATACTTACGATGTGTTAAAGAAGTATCTTGACAAACTAATGATTGATGTGCTGAACAAGGCTTTACTCAATATGATCCATTCTGGTAGTTTAGATGTATCACAAGCAATGCAAATTGCAGCAAACATAGCTGTCCTAGAGCGCACTTGTGATCTTTTTCTATGGCAGGCCGGCCAACTTTGTTCAGTTCCTTCACACTTACTTGAACGACCTCAGTCTGGTTTGACTGCCAAGGCTGTTTTTAAGGCAACACAGAATGCTGCCTATACTGCATTGTCAAACGTAGTTGATGCAAAATTGGATGAATATCTTAGTATTATTCACAGTATAAATTGGACAGCCGATGAAGCCCCAGAACATGTGAATGATTATATGAATGAAATCATTATTTATCTTAACTACCTGATGACTAATGCACAGCAGATTTTGCCTTTAGATGCACTTTATAGAGTTGGGTTTGCTGCTCTTACTCATATTTCTGATTCTATAGTTGCAGCCTTTCTCAGTGAGAGTTTAAAAAGATTCAACCTCAATGCTGTGATCGGCATCGACAATGATTTGAAAAGGTTGGAATTACTTGCAGATGAAATATTTCAAAGCGCCAGTCTGAGTGATCTAAAGAAAGATTGCAGTTTCAGAGAATGCTTAACTGAATCCAGACAGTTGGTGAATCTTCTATTGAGCAATCAGCCTGAGAGTTTTATGAATCCTGAAATAAGGGAGGAAAACTATGGTGCTTTGGACTACAAAAAGGTTGCCGTTGTCTGCGAAAAATTCAAGGATTCACCAGATAGGTTGTTTGGTAGCCTCTCAGGGCGAAGCACAAAGCAAACAGCTAGGAAGAAGTCAATGGACACATTGAAAAGAAGGTTGAAAGATTTCAGTTGAATACCGACAATGCAATCCAGTTATGCTAGCTTATGGTATATTTATGGATCTCCCTTGTTCTTATTTTTCAGATTTTCCATAATGGCTATCTATCTTATGAAATTTAATTGTTCAAAACCCGTATCACGTTGTTATAATGTCTGCACTCACAAAAGTTGAGTTATCATAATCATCTATTAGTATTCTTAGAACAAAACCACAAGTTATCCAAATCAAACTCCATTTTGGGGGTTTTATCCTCACGGGAGCTATTAGATGCGTGTAGAAATATGACGAATGCAACTAATCTTGAAGAATGTGATTTTAATATGGCATTGATTTAAATCTATGATTATTCATTTCAGCTATTGTTCAGATAAACTGTCGGTGGGTTGCTTCTTCAGGTTAAAATTCTGTATTCTTGAAACTTTTTTCTCTCATTAAGTTTTTTTTTTAGTGCTAGACCTTGTAACATAATAACATTAAGATATTTCATGCATTTCTTAGAGAAACCTGGGTTGTAATGAAGTTTTGGAAACATTTATGAAAAGGGTCAATAGTTATACCAATTAGATCATCATACTTTATCATCTTAAATGTTCACCTGAAATTCAAATACAGTACTCCAAAATTTTCAATATAAAGTTAAATATAGTAGTATAAATAAGAAGAAAAAAAATTATCTGGCACAGTAATCTTTTAGTTGCACTTTAAATGAGTGTTTACAGGTCCCTTACACCTTTGCTGCATCATTAGCACTCTGAGACAAGCTTCAGTATTATTTGATCATCCATGTAAGGAGGTAAATATGCAAGCAGGACTGTTTATGTTCTTTGGTTGACCTACCCACCAAAGTCAACCAAAGAACATAAGCAATCTGTTTAGTAATTCTCTTTCTTTCTTTTTTACTACCAAAACTGTTCATGTTCTTTGGTTGACTTGCCTACCAAAGTCAACCCCTCTCCGTTGAATCAGCAGACACATAAACACAGAATGTTACTTGTCAAAGAAACAAGGGAATTCAGAATCTGACTAAAATTTCAAAACCTTGGGGAGCAATTCATTGTCTCACTCTGTATATCTATATATATACACACAAACTGAGAAGCCATGAAGACTTTTGAGTTGACTAAATTTCATCTTCTGGTTAATTGATTTGCCATGGCAATGACATGGAAGCAAATGGTAGTGTTGTTCTTAGTAGTTTCATTAAGTTTGCAAATTGCGACGATGGTGATGGCCACGAGGACGATGAACGGATTACCAGGGTGGTCATGGGAGGAGCAGAGCGGGCTCTTGTTGCAGTGTCTGCCACAAGGACCGGTGCTGCCTTCTGGGCCTTCTTGTTGCACTCATAACCCTAATGCCCCTCACTGTGGACCTTGCTGAGGCTCAAGATTAGATAGATGAAGGTAGCACGATGATGACGATGAGAAAGAATTATTATATAATATGGAAGATGAATGTGTATATTGATGATGATTCTTTTTATTTTCTTCAATGCGAGGAGAAACATACATGTGATTGAATTTTTTTAAAGAAAGATTGCTAGTTTTTCTTTTCATCCATCATAGAGATCCTATAAACATGATTGCTAGCTGTTCTTTTCTTTTCGCTCAAATCTATTTAGCTGATGTAAACCAACCAACCATTGCATTGCATATGATCGATTGATTAGCTTTGTGATTGTGCTGCTGACGTCTTCCTGAATAGCGTGACTTACAAGGATTAGCCAACCAGTTGACAACTTAACTAATTAATTATATTTGAAGGGTTCAAAAACATTGGAATTGGATTAAAATATTGAAAGTGACTTCTCATGATAATTCTAGCCATATCTGGCAGTTGGTAAACTACTTGACTTTGCATCTTTATATACATGAAGCCTTCTCCTTGGGCTTCCTCAGTCATGGAAAACCAAAAAAGGTTTGAAACATATATACACTTGGAACTCCAATTCATTTGGCTTCAATTTCTTCCCTTTTGCCTTAACTATTTTTATTTATATTGTCTATTCTATGGCAGTGAGACTGATATTGTGACCGTAGATGGTGTTGAAGCTCGAAACCTTGTGGCTGCCGGTCATCGTTACTTGGATGTCAGGTAATTAAAACTCAGATCTATCGATTTGCTCGTTGATTTACTAATGGAGCTTTACTTTCGAAGAATGGAGGAGGATTTTGAGAAAGAGCACCCGGAGGGCGCTTTGAATGTTCCTTACTACTCCTCTGTCACTCCTCAAGGTTGATCAATTACGCTGTCCAACTTTTTTGGGCATTTTTTAGTGAATTTCTTTTTATGGTTTCAGAGAAGGTGAAGAACCTTGAATTTATAGAGCAAGTTTCATCTCTGCTTCAACACGAAGAGTCTTTCGTCGTGGTAAAGTATTCAGAAATCATATACATACAGTAGATTAATGATCATTGTTTAAACTTATAATTCCGTTGATTGACGAAGGGCTGTCGAACTGGAGTCCGAGCAAAACGAGCAACTATCGATCTCCTTAATGCGGTAGGCCAATTATGTCGACTCTGAAGGATACAAGAATGCTAAATTGTAAAGAAATTAGCAATTATAGATCTCCTTAATGTTAAAGTCATGTGTCCCATGAAAGTTGGCTATTTTCAGGGCTTCACTAATGTCAAATACTTAGCCGGAGGCTACATGGCATGGCTGAAGAGCGGAAACGAAGACACTTCGCGTATCTGAAAAGATATCTGGACTCGGCTTTGCATTGTCGATACGAGAATATGCATTGTGCTTCATTGTGAGTTCACATCATAATAATGAACGTTTGCCATTAGGAAGTAGAATCTTCAAATGGCAATACACATCTTGAGAGAAATTAAAGGAAGAGTCACTAGAAACACCTTTGTGAAAAGAATAAATTATATCTTTCTATCAATGTTTTTCTTTTCCAAGTAAAGCTTTAGTTATAAAGTTTAAGTAATCAATAAGCACAACCTTCTACACGTTTTGATAAATCCAACATGACATTCAAAGTTTTCATCCCTAGCACATTTTTTGTCACCCACTAAATTTCCATTCTCTGACCACTAACAACAAACACAAATGTGGAACTTATAGATTAGCAATATCAAATCTTCAATTAGCAACAACAAAGGGAAAGAACACTTGAAAGTCTAGATAGTCACATTTATATTTATCAATTAGGTTAATCCTGATATTAATAACTACTGACAAAAAAATATAGAACAATCACATTAACAGTCTTCCTCAATTGTCCCTATCAAGAAGGAAAGTAAATTAGAAATTCAAATATGACAAATACATATCAACTGAGCCAGCCCTAACTACTCACGATCAGATAGCAAAGGCATCAATACGAAGATAGAAAGGCTTGAGCAAATATGCATAGGAAAATAAAGTGAACCAGGTCTACAAACAGCAAAACAAAAGAAAAATCTAAAACCTGCGATATCCAATTAAAATATTACATAAGAAATTGTAAGTGACAAAACTCTGAAAGAATGTGCATGTCCAGCAGCATCCTTCAGCTTCAATTAATCATTCTACGCAATACAATGTTGTTTCTAACATAATATATGATGATAAAAAAAACGTAAGAGGAAGGAAAAGATTTACAAAACATAAATAATGTGGAACAAATGTACAATGCTAAAGAATAACTTCATTATCTTTGAGATGTTCTTTTTGATGACCGTACACTGGCTCGACGAGCTACGTCCCATGCCTTCTGTGGCACATAAACACCAGCCTGTGAAGCAAAAAATGATTCGTAACCTGGTGAGTCAAAAGCAAAACCAGTGTGCTTAGATTTTTCTCTTGGAAGCTGAGCGATGGCATAACTCCTGGCTTCATCTGGTGTCAGATGGTTCCCAATTTCCAGGAACTCTGTCCTGCTGATGCTTTCTACCTCATCTCTGTGAATCTCTTGAACAATTTGATAGTTGTAGGGGAAAAACCACCTTTGTAACCTGAAACACAATATTATTTAAAATCATAAAACGATAACCACAATAACAGAACTTGAACTTGACAGCATCCAAGTGTTGGAAAAGAAACACCCAGACTGGAAGATTTAAGACTAGTGAAAGAGTCATACAGGTCGCAAATAAGATGTCTGTAATTAGTTGAGGCTAGAAGACTGGAAACATCATGAAGCAATAATTGGTAAATGGTAAACAAACTATGAATGGAATTGAGCCAATTAAGAGGTTAAGTTTATTGACTAGCACAGATTAAAGAAGGCTTGGAATTTGAATATATTATTTTTGTATATTGAATAATATACAATAAATTTATTGTTGTGTGATACAGAGGTCGCAGAAAAAGCCTCTTGCAATGTAGGATAAGACTGCATGCAATAAATTCTGCTACAAAACCCTACATTAGGAGCTTCATGTACTGGATTTTTTTTTTTTTGTATATTGAATAATATAATTGACGTTTAGATTTCAAAGGTGAAAACAGAAACTGAGATCACCATACACCAGCAATGAATGAAAAACTTACCCCAGGTATAAGAAGTCACCAAAAAGTGCAACAATGGGAACCAGTAGAAGTGTAAGGTAGAAATAAAATGTGCTCATCAGCACATATATTGTGAAATACACATTTTCCTGCAGCAATAATATGGGAATGAATGAAATTGGATAAAAGCGAGAAAACACAAAAGCAAAAGAACTTACTTGTCTGTCATTGGGGGTCATTACTCCAGAGTATATAAAAATAAAAATAAACCAAGCCAAAATGCTTCCTGAAATACTAAGATGGTGCCACCTTGTAATTGAATTGCATGCCATAAGAAGACGCAAGTTGACAGTTATAACAACACAAGTGAAGGCCATTGTACTGACATCCCAAAGACCAAAAATCTTTCCTGAAGAATTATGACCATTCTCACTCGCAGTAGTTGTGAAGTAATAGAAGATCAAAGACTGGTAGAAAGCAAAAAAAGCCCATACAGCCACAACTGCCCACTTGAAATAGGTATTTCTAATTCCTTCCTTGTAGAGCTGCGGATATTTCTTTGCAAGGGAAGCACTTACATCCTGTACAGTAGTATCCACAATTAAGAGTGCAACCCTAATAGAAAGAACATCGCAGGTGCACTTGGTATAATAGTGACAACAGTTGAACATAAAGAAGAAAACTGAGATAAGTACCTTGTCAAAGAGTCCAAGAATGATTACAGGAAGTGCTGTAAAAATGACATTGTATAATGACTGAAACCAATCGTCATAAAATCTCTGGCCAGAGAAGCCAGTATGAAAGGTGAACCAAAATTGAGTCAGCGTGAACGTAAGATTCTTGTAGAAAAAATAAGTAATGACCTGCATTTAGAACTTGGTAAACCACTTCTGTGGTGATAAAATAAGCATAGGTGCGTAGATTGAACAAGCGAAACAAAGTTACCTTGCATAATCTGATATATGACCATCTTCCATGCACAAGCAAGAGATCTTTAAGGAAGCGAAACTGAGCGATGGCAAAGTCACTAGCCATTACAGCTTGCATTCCTTCCAAACCACTTATGCCAACACCAACATGAGCAGCCTGAATCATACTAACATCATTTGCACCATCACCAATACTAAGGGTGATTCTGCGAGCTCCTTTCTTGACCAAGCTAGTGACCTGACAAGAAGAATATAACAATACATTTCTGAACCATCTAAAATAAGTGGTTAAAATTCAACTTCTTAAATTTGAGAGTTTATTTAAACAAAAAAAATCAAACGGGAGTTGAGCTGGATAATTTATAGGAGCATCTCAAAGCACAACACAACCAGAAGATCAGAAGTAGCATCAAATCATTAAACAAGTTGAGAAAAGAAAAAAAACTTGGTCCTACTATAAATCATGTAATACAAACTCAAAGGAATGGAAGAAATGTTGAGAGAGAAATTATTTTTTAGCAATTAAACAAAGTGAAGTGGCATAAAAAAAATTGATATAACAATCATGGGAAATACTTGATTAAATGGACAAGGAACATATTCAATAGAAACAAGAAAAAATTAAGCCAAAAAATTGATAAGATTCAATGTCAATTTATTTCTCCTCGTGAGCAAAATTGCAAAAACATTACCTAACACATAAACATGGGCCAGAGAGGTAACCATTTTTTTCACAAAATTCACATGTGAAGGAATCTAAAAATGTGTCATAGACACAGATAAGTCTAGCTATAAAAATTATTTGCATATTTATTTCCCAAGAAAATGTATTGTAAGAGTCACCACTCACCACCTTGTTATCTGTTAACAAAGGATAATATCTACAGAAAAATGCTTAATGCAACTAGAGCATAACACCTCGAAAAGATACCTGTGCCTTTTGAAGTGGAGAAACACGACAGCAGACTACTGAACTACAATTCAAGCTTAGCTTTAGCAGACTGACACGTAAAGTTGGGTCCAGTGCATACATTAAACATTTGCCATCAATTACAAGTGCCAATTTTTGTCCAGCAATGTGAAGTTCCTGCTGGGCCTCTTCAAGACATCGTTTGAGATCATGACTCACCGAATCCCTAATAACCCGTGAAATTTCCACAGGATCACCCTGGCAATAAAAATGGAAGCTTAAGCCAAGACATGGCACGATGCAAATTTCTTAGCATTAGGGAAAAGAATCTTTGTTTGAAAGGCACAAAGACGTGTCAACCACATGAACTATAAAGAAGCTTTGGCTAAAACATTGAATCTTAGCAAGCATGTAAGCCTATACATGATCTCCGGACTGTCTCCCACAGACTCACAGCACCTCACAAAATTTTATTTATAGAATATTCAAGTTTGCATAATAAGAGTGAAATATCAGATCATCTTACCTTCTCCTCAACCTCTCTAATTGAATCAGTTTCTGAAGTGATAATGAGTTGTTTCATATCATTATTGATCAGGTTGCATGCTGCAAAACAAAGAAAGGACTTATCTTTCACGTAGAAAATAAGGAATTAAGGACTAGATCAATGTCCAAAAAGAACTGGTCAATCTCTCATTTTGATGCAACTGAAGGCATGGGAGACAAAATGTTTGTCATACCATATGCTATGTTTATTGCAGTTTCCATTTTATCCCCTGTCAGAACCCAGATCTTTATTCCAGCCCTGGACAAAGTATCAATGCAATCTGGAACACCTTCTTGAAGCTTATCTTCAATAGCAGTGCACCCTATCAGAATAAGATCCTTTTCTATCATCTCTGCCACCTACAACAAAGAAATTCATAATTTAACATTACTGAACAATAACGTAAATCAAAGTGCTAAACAATAAAAATAGAGATGCTAATTTTTTGAACAAGACTTGGAAAGCTATGAACAAAACAAAATATGATAAAGAAACTGACTTTCAATTGTGAAAACTTGATAGGCATGTCAAGACGTCAAACCAGTCAAGTAATGATCAAGGAAAAGGATGCGCAAGTTTGGAAAACTTGAAGAAAACCAGATTGATAGGATACCAGCACAAGATCATTTAATGAGTCAGCATTGCAGACTAAATATAAACATCTGCATTTTAACCTAAACATTTTCATCAAACTCAGACTAATCAATTTGACGTCACCAGAGTGCTACAGTTTTTTACTGTTCAACTGAGGGAAGCATGTCTGAGGCCTATGAAATTGGCAATTGAGAATTCTGCAAGACTGCATCAGTCATAATCATGTTTGGGAGAAGAGAAAGTAGATAAGAGAAGATGAGAAAAAGGAAGTAGTTTAAGCAAAAAGCAACTTCTATACAAAATTATGTCTCAACAAGTAGAGCTAAGGACAACATTTTCCATACCTAGAATAAGTACTTGTTAAGAGATTTCTAAAGATGGATGGTACTCCTTCAGTTGAAGGTGAGAATTCAGATTGGTTTCTGTTTATCAGGTTGTTGTATGTTTTCAATAATATTGCAGCAAAAAAAGAACATGAGAGCATGAAATCTAAAGTCAAATTAAAAGAAAGACTTGCTTCAAACTTAATCCTGGCCTAACCAACTCATAACATGATAAAGAGAAATTACAGACTGGCTAAGCCAGGCAAGCTGGCAAGCTTTCCAGACAAACCATTTAGTATAAATATCTGGTAAGATGGTTGAATATATACTCGTCAGTGAATCTAATCTTGTTCCATTGAAGTTCCTCATCTTCCCCACTTGATCCTGTTTAGTTTTACTGGACTCCTACTTTTCCTTCCATCGCTACTTACACCCAATCTTCATTTCCTTTAAAAAAACAAGAATGAGCATGTGACCCAATCTAAATACTCAGCTCATACTAGGCCATGGAGAGTGTTTGATGTTAATTCTCATATTTATAGATTAAAAGTGAACAGAGAAAGTTGGAGGGCAAGGAGAAAATGAATGCAACGTATTTGATATTCAATAGTATCAGAGTGCCTACATAGTTGAGCTCGAGAACTATGGAACATGTTGTGAAGTTCCAAATAATTTAAATGGTAATGCCAATTGGCCTATTAGATAGGTTTGAGAAAAGAGGAATATGTTATAAAAGTGCTTCCCGGGTGTTACATGAGCCAAAAGATATTCAGCACCAGCTATTATATTTTAGACAAGGATTTGTGTTAAGTGTGTGTCTTAATGCATTTAAACACTTGCTAAATAAAGAAATATAAAAAAGAGAAAAGTGG
>JBAMHZ010369881.1:0-12376 GCA_037177395.1 Alpinia galanga
TTAAGGAAGTTGACTCCCTTAAGGAAAAGATTAACCTAAATTCTTTAACTAGTCAAATTTAAAAAGGAAATTCAACTCAAGTCTAAAACTTGAGGAAGAAAATTTCTTATTGAAAGGACAAGTTCAAGGACTTAAAAGTACATTAGAAAAGTTCACACTGGGTTCCAAGTGTCTAGACATGGTACTTGGGTCTCAAAGAGCTATGTACAATAAGACCAGACTTGGATTTAAAGCTAAATCAAAAAATAGATATTTCCTTTCAATTATTAATCGTAGTAATAAAAGAATCCAAGCATGGGTCTCTAAGGCTAGTCTAGTTAAGCAAGTTGATTCAACTAAGTATTAGGTTCCTAAGATCAAATCAATTATGTAAATAAACACTAATGGAATAATGATTTAAGGAGAGTCAATACTAAGTATGTGTATATGATTACTTGATTGTTATGAATGCTCCAATTTTTTTATTTTATTTGTTTTGTATGTAATAATTTAATTTAGTAAAAAAAAGGAATTAATTAACCTTGATAACATAGAATTGAGTTGCGGTAAGATGATAATAAGCTTGTGGACTTAATCTAAGTGTATTTAAGATTGATAAGGAGAGTCTTTCTTAGTACCCTTAGCTAAATGAATCAAGCCGAATCTACCTTACTTTTTCCTAAACTAGTTAGACTAGAGTTTGATTCAAAAGTAAACTAAGTGTACAAATTCTTGAGCTGACTTTGTCTAAAGAAGTGGTCGTTGTTCCGATCAAACAAGGCCTCTATGCCTTGCCATAACCTGGAAGCCATCTTTTGAAATATACACTTAATTAACTAAGAATCAAATTTAAATCTAACACAAGGTCAATTAATTCTAAATCAATTAAATGTCATCTCACAACAACTATAAGAATAACATGTTTGATCATGTAGAAAGGGTGAGATGAATCCTAGGATAAAATATATAAAATTATTTAAACTTCTAAATCCGATCCTAGTATCTTGTGTGTAGGATCAATGGATGTTGGACAGTGGGTGCTCCAAACATATGACCGGAGACCAACTGAAGTTTACGAAGCTAAGGTTCAAAAATCTAGGAGCAATAGCCTTAAAAAAATGGTAGACTTAAAATTATTAGATCAGGTGATATCGAACTAAATTATAATTTCATAATATGCAAAGTTTTATTAGTTGAAGACTTTAAATTTAATATTTTAATTATTAATCAATTATGTGACATTGGCTATAAAGTTATATTTTCATCTAATGAATGTCTGATTAAAACCATTGATTACTCAAAAATTATACTTAAGGAAAATAGGAAAAATAATATCTATACAATTAATTTACCAAGTTCCTCACTCTAATGACACAACAAGAGGAAACATAGTTGTGGCACATAAGGCTGGGTCACTCTCATCTAAGACTTATTTCAAAAATAAGTCACAATGGGTTAGTTAGAGGTCTACCCAAATTAAGTAAAATAGAAGATAAAATATGTGATGCATGTCAACAAGGGAATAAACTAAATCTACACATAAATCAACTAATATAGATAGAACTAAATGTGTACTTGAGCTTCTACATTTGGACTTATTTGACTCACATGGAGCCAAGTCATTAAACGGAAGTCAATATTGTCTAGTAGTAATAGATGACTATCCTAGATTCACTTGGGTTAAATTTTTAAAACAAAAAATGTCACGCCCCGGGGGTATACTCGCAATCGAAATGACAGAGGTACCCCTTAGTGACAATATTTCAAAATACATTATTGGAACTAGATATTTTAAATATATATATATATATATATAAGGGAAACAAAATATACTCTTTTATTATTTGCATGTATGACTAAAATATAAGTTAACCAAAGTAAAATAGGTTTATGACACTCGATCAAATTTCAACAAGATCCCAAAGACAAAGAAAATCAAAGTGCAAAAACAAAGTACAATCACAATAAATAAAATAAATCAGCATCTCGACGATGCAGTGAGACCAGCACGGCAGGAGAATCTCTGAGTGATGCAAGGGTAGTCGACAAGACATGTCTTCTATTAGCTAACCTGGAGACCAAAGAAAAGAGGGAATGAGTACAAATTACTCAGTGGGTGCATAAAAAGATAGTGCATGATATATATATATATATATAACATAAAGGAAGTCAAAGGAGAGTAATCCCGAATAACCCAAACCTTACCTCAGAGTATCAATACAGTCTATAACTAACCTGATTTACAAGTAGTAATAAATGTACATGTAACATATACCGTCGTACAACAATCCTGCAAGAAGTCAATATCAAGGTACCATGATATATAAAACTTTGTGGCTTTTAAAGTAACACAGAAGAGTCACTGTTTGCGGGCAACCACATGCTACCACGAATCAAACTCGTGGGCAAACAGGAAATATAAAAGAATACTTTCTGTGGGCAACGACATGCTACCACGACTAGTCTCATGGGTAGATAGGAATATAATGACTCAATATCTGCGGGCAACGACATGCTACCACGACTAGTCTCGTGGGCAGACAGAACATATAAAAGAATACTATTTACGGGCAAAGACATGCTACCACGAGTAGTCTCGTGGGTAGATAGGAATATAATGACTCAATGTCTGAGGGCAACGACATGCTACCATGACTGGTCTTGTAGGCAAACAGAGTATATAGCTATTTAGCTATTGACTATATGTAACAACATGCTATCATATACTGGTCTCGTGGGCAGTCAATTATCTTAGTTTGTTAAGTCTAGGGTTCTAACATATCTACTATAAAATGCTTATCAAGGCTGGTGAAATGTAACCAATCTACTAATATCACGTGTTCTCTCAAAGTCATTCAAATTCTTAGATTTTTCATCTAAGGAATAATATCATCCTAGGTATATTTACTCTACCAGTTCAATCATGGTATCAACTGAAACTATAAATAGATAAGCACATCTCAGTAATATTAACTAAAACAATAAATATCCACATTCTAATGAAGATCAAGCATCCCATAAAATAAGTAGAGCATACAAAGGTCAAGTAAAATATAATGTCAAGCAATACTAGAAAGAACATAGAGTGGAAAGATAATGTATCATAACTAAACTGCGTAAATAAAATAATCATGCACTAAGCTCAAAAATCTAAAGAGGGCCAAAGAAGAAACTACCCACCTCTGACTGTAGAGCGTCCTAGCTATCTCCTCGAAAATATGTCTCAGCTCTCAAATCTGTTATAATTAATTATTTATTAATCCAACTACTAAATAAATCTCTAAATTGATTATCTAACCAATTTATAATTCTTCTTCTTAGTTTGACATAAATCTCATTATTTACTTATTCCATTAATTGCAAATGTTTTAATTAACATATATATTTTTCCAAACTAACTTAATTAGTTTAATTAGATTAATTTGTGAATTAATCCAATTAACACATTTATCACAAGTCCACATAATTAATTAATTAACTAAACTTAATTAATTAGATTAACTAATTTAATTAATTAGTTAATCCATTTTACTGATAAATCAACGTAACTTAATTGTTTTAGATAGATTATCCAATTAAGTAATTAATTCAATTATTAGATTAATCAAAACTATTCAATTAATATAATTAATTAATTATCCAACCTAATTAATTAGTTATTGACAAATTCCAAACTTAGCAAATAAATCAGATTAATTAATCAACTTCACAGATTAATTTAAAACCAAATTAATTATCTGATTAAACTCCAAATCAAATTTATAACTTGACTAATCAAATAAACTATACCAATCTAATTAATTAATTTACTGATCAATCAATCCGTTATCAATTAACTTAATTAACTATATTAATTGATTAATTAATCCAATTAACATATCATTCTAATTAATCCTTAGACAAAGAAATCAGATTTCATTAACCGATTTATATATAAAAGAAACTAATTAATCCCAAAATCCTATCATAATCCCGAGTAAGTTAATTTGTAGGTTAATTAATCTAAATCAATTATTCAATTAAACACAGATTAATTAACTTAATTAATCTAGATTAATTAGAGAGATTAATTACCTAATCTAATAAATCGATTTAACCACATACCTATGGCACCGAAATCCGGCGTTGTCGATGTCGGCGGTTAATGGTTTCCATCAGTGTTTTGGCGAAGGACGGTAGAAGAACCCTTTGAAGGTGGCGATAGCGCGTGCGACGACGCGGTGGCAGCGGGGTCAGCAAAGGCGACCGATAGGGAAGGCGGCAGGTGAAGGCAGCGGCAGCGCGTCGATCATGGGCGAAGGTGGGCGGTGACGAAAGAAAGGGAAAAGAGGAAAAGAAATAAAAACTAGGTTTCATTATCCAACCCAATGTTTAACTTATATACTAAATGATTTAATCAACATTATGATTAAAATAATTAAACTTAGTCTAATAAAATTTTATCCTGAAATTTCTCTTATAAATGTTAATAAATAACTTTCGTTTTAAATAAAAATTTAATAAATTTCTTTTATTTATTTTATTTCATTATAAATAATATATTTATATATAAATAAAGTTGATTTCTTCAACTTTTTAATCCGCGTTGAATTGATCCTGTGATCAATTCAAAATTAATCACTCTATTCATATATATATATATATATATATACACACTTATACTCATTATAATTAATGAGTATGATTATCATACTACTATATATATAGCACTATTATTATTTATTATTATTTTTTTGGTATATTACAACAGCCATCAATGCTACGATCAGATTTCAAACGCAATCTGGCCAGAATCTGATCGTGATCCGATTAGACTCTGATTCTGGTCAGATCACAATCATATTTCGACTGCAATCCGACCGTGGTTTGGTCGGACTCCAACGTCGACTGGACCACAGCCAAAATTCAATCGAATTATGGGAAGAATCTGGCCGAACGATGATGACAATACATTGTAGCTAGAATCTGATCATGATTTGACCGCAATCCATTGCAGTGACAATCCTTAAAACCTGAATCAAGCAGACACATTAATTATTTAAGATAAGTCAAAACCGAGAATATTTAAAAAAAAACTCTCAGGAAAACTTGAATAGAAGGGTAAGTCAGATAAATTTTATAAACCTACATAATAAAAGAGACATATTTAATCTCAGTTAGATAATAGAAGAAAACAAACCAAGAAAATTTAAAATTTAACACAGGTTAATAATTTCCTTAAAGATATCTAGGCTCAATTTAATATAAAATTAAAAAATTACAAGAATTAATGGGGGAATTGAAATTTAAATGAACAACTTAAAATTTGAAAATACACGTTATGAAGAAGCGTTGGATACAAAAAAGGTCTAAGGGTTTTTTTTAAGGCTATAGTAATACTACAGTGATCGTGCTACAGCAGTGCTACAATGACCTACAATTTCAATAGAAAACAAAGCCAGTAAAATTTGCAATAAATTACAATTTAGAAAGAGGTTTGAGCATATCTTCCTTCCAAGTTACTATTCTTCTTCTACCCAGTGAGCCTCACTTGTTATCGGATTACAAGTTGACGTGCTTAATCTAAAGGTCTTATCTCAATGCCTCATTTTGCACAGGCCTATAACAAAGGGGAGGACAAGGACTGAGAGTTCCTTCAAAGAACATGAATATGAAAAGGTTGATAACCTCAAGCCCATAGATTTTAAGCTTCCATAGATAGACAAAATATTATTAGACTCCTAGCAAGCACTCTAACTTCAAGAAACACTCAAAAATTACTAGAGAAACAACTTCGCACACCTAGAGAACACTTGCACAATAGGAAAACTAGATGAGGATGGGATGGTTGGAGAAACTTGGATGCCCTTCAATGAAGCATTGGTTGGCTTTATATAGGCCGTAGAGAATTATTGGAAAGAATTTGACTGAGTCACGGGTGGCTCCCAGATCATCCTGAGAGATCTTTGAGTGTGGTTGCCTTCAGTAAAAGTTGTCTTGGTTGTACTATGTCAAGTAGCTTTATTCACATGGTTTGTCAGAGCTAAAATAGCTTTGTTCACATGGGTTGTTAGAGCTCCATTAGATTGTCGAGATTCCTATCTTCCATGGATGTGACGAAACTGATTCCTTGCATATTGACGCTGTAATGCATGGTTGTCCTTCCATTTCTTTTGATTAACCATTGTTCATGTTGTTTTTGATAATGTTTAACTAATTCTTCATACTGAGTAGAGGTTTTAAAAGGAAAAAATATATTACCCACGTGAGTGGGCCAATATATTTTCTCCATAAATATTTCAGCAATTAGGGTGTATTCTAAAGAATCATGCTCATGATCCCATAATCATGAACTCCCTTGGATGGAGGCTTTCCTATCTCTGATTTGTTCATCTAAACTTTTAAGTCCATGCCATTCCAATCTGGATCAAAAGGCAGGTGTTCTTCTATAGTAGCTGGGTTTTGGACAATTTCCTTTGCATTTAATTTTATGATATGTTTAGCATGTTTGATCGGTAGATTAATCCATTCAGGTGAAAAACTATCTATTGTGCTCACGATGTAATTTTCATATGGTTCTAAATCAAGCAATTATCTGATGTAGGTTCCCAATTTGTAAGGAAAATCTAGGGTTAAATCCATTTGTTTAACCCAAAATTTATATAGTAGACCATAGTCCATAAGAGTGAAAGAGGTTATTTCTTTCCCTCTAAATTTCAAGGGAACATAAGTGTTGGAATCTATGTTTGCCTTCCTAAAAGAATATAACAACTAACATTAGCAGTCAAAATTTTTTTTAGCAGTGCATGTGGGAACTTGTTTTGACATCTCAATTTGTAATGGAATTCTGCTTCATAACATATTGTAATTCCAGTCTGTGGATTTATATGTGCTCATTCAAGGGCTTCTTGAAGTATTTGAAATTCTTTCTAGGTTAATTTATCTTCCATAGTTCTTATGTAAATATTTATGTCTTTGGGCATATTGTTAAGCCTGTTGCTTGCCATTCTTTCTATGTTTAATCTCCTTTCTTCCTGTTCGTTTGTGACTACTTCGGAATATGTTTGGGCAGGACATGCCATTGTATGTTTAGTTTGTTTGCCCTTGATAAGTGTGCTTATGAAATAGTTTGGTCTTGCCTCTTTTCTAACTATTTCCAGTGCTTCTTCCAATGAGTTGAAACCTCTTCTTCCCAGGTGGAATATACGCGTTCATGTTCAACTGTGAGTATAGCAAAGCAACTATATTTCATTCCTCCTGTTCTTTGCATTGTATTGAGGAAATAATTTGTCAAGGCATTAATCATGACTATCTTGTATGTAACAATTCCTAAGATTGTTGGAATGTTCCATATGTTGTCTATTATGCATGTTTGTATTTGATCAAGCTGTGATCTACATTCTATTCTAAACTGCTCTTCCATTTTGGTGCTCCTATGATTTCTAGTTTCTCTAATCTAGATACTATAGAGTCTAAATCCTCGGACGTATTTAGATGTTTTAATATGTATGCATAGTTTATAATTTATCTATAGGAAAATCCTTTAGTCCCTCAAAGTCTTTCCAGTCTTCAAAATTGTCTATTGATTCTATCAGGCTTGAATAGTCAAGTATCATTCATTTCCTTAATTATTACATTGACATGTTTTATCTAGGTCTTGTGTATAATTGCACTTGGGTTCTGGGGTATTTACTTCTGGTATTTCATGTAACTAATATCAGATTAGATTAGGGTCAATACCACCATGCTCTAGAGTGTGAAACTCAGATGGATATTCATATAGAATAGGGACGATGATTGGAGTTGAAAGAAAAAAAAAACATAATCATGTGAAATGAAAAGAGCTCGGTCTAGAATTACCAAGAATTGGAGGCTTAGGATAAGATGTAGTTTTGAATGATTAAGTGGACTGACCCAAAGGCAAGGCAGACTAATAAATGTGTTGTAGTTGCCACAATTATAGAACTTGAGATGGGCATTGTTGACGTAAGTATGGAAGGCAAGGTGTTTACCATCAAATTGGGTGCTCAACATGGGCACATTAGTATATTTAATCAAATGTGTAGGCAGAATAGAATGAAGTAGTCGTTGGTCGACAGTGGAACTAGTAGCCTCTATATCTAAGAGGGTCTATAGGTGGATTTCATATCCTTAGATGTTTAAAATATATTGAACTCTTAAGATCTACTATCTTATCGGTATTACACATACTAGGTTTTGACAAATAAGAAATTTAATTCAGCTGGTTGGTCCAGGATGTGTAGTGGTTGTTTTTGTTTAAGAATAGTCAAATATTTAGTATTTTCATAAGTCTGGTTTGCCATTTGTTGTTGTAATTGAGTTAGTTCATTTTCTAAAATGTTCATCCGAGTTTCTAGGATGTATACCCTAGTTTCTAATAAGGAATTATGCGTACTAGGTTTCACGATACTTGCTTCTGGGATTGTTATGTCATATTGTTTTATAAGGCATGAATTGCATATCTATTTCTTACACTTCTTACATGTCCCCCTTTTGGTTCTAGTAGGATGAAACCCACAAGAGAAACAAAGAACACATTCTGTCCCTGTTTTCAAATCCCATTCACAAGGGCATTCAGATATAATAGTCAAATTAGCTTGATATTATCTAAACATAAAATTTGTTTTAGGTTGGTCATCTTCTTCTTGCTGTTAGGAATCTAATTTTTTGAACCCGAACATATCTTGCATCGGAGGTAGTCCATATTTTTTTGTCAAACTTTTAGGCATGTTGGTAAGAGAGTTGATTAGGGTATAATCTATTGTAGGCATAATTTCCTCTACATCTTTGACTGACACAATTGAGTATATAGAGGATGCATCTGATATATCTGATTGTATTTCCAATATATATAAATTGGTATACACAATTAGGGTAGCTTCTTTGGTATATAGGTTTTTCTGATTCGGACATGCGAAAGATAGGTGTCCTAGTTCATTACAGGAGAAACATGTTATAGTGTTGGAGTATGTTTTTTCAGGTTTAAATCATCTAACATGTTTTTCTTTGTTAAGGTAGGATATCCTTGCTATAGTCTTCCTTATATAATACATCCTTTTGGACATGTGCTTGGGCGTTTGAGTAAAAAAAGGCCTCCTTAGCATTCTTCTAGAGGTGATAGCTCTATACTATTGAGGCGTATATATTTGTTTACAAAACTCATATTGTTGAGTTTATTCTTATTTTTGTATCTTGATGTAAGTACAATTTTATTTTAGTTTATCGACAATATGCTATACACTTACACCTATGTTAGCATATATTTCTGGGACCTTAAGGTCTGTCAATGTCTTGTGTATTTCTTTTCCTAGATCTCCTGGTAACTTGCTAAAGTGTAATTCTCTTAATTCAGAGTTGTAATAGTTTTTTGATACTGCTGTAAGAGCAAAAAAATCATTACAAAAATATTTTACGTATGACCAATCAAATAATTAGAGTTGTTCTAGATCGCACATGACTTCTTTTTATCATAAATCTAAACCTGTGTTAGTGTCTCTGGCTGTAAGTATTCTCTGCATATTATAGCAAATATTTAGGATATTGTTTCCTCAGCTAGCTATCCTAACTACTTCATCCGAAAATTTATCTTTAAATGTCTCCTAGGCCGCTCTGGCCACATCTCCCAAATAATTTTCTCATATCCTAATCATAGCATCTCTTGTCCCTATATCCATCTCATGCTTGGCCACATCTTCCAAATAATTTGTGATTATGAAGTGTAATGACACTAACATTCCACCTAGGGTTCAAAATGGCCTGAGAAGGTAGCTGACGTGAGCCTTGTGATTGCAACTGATTAATAGTGGATGTCATCTAACTTATCTGTGTCTTTAAGTTATGTATGGATGCATCGGTCTTTTGCTAATTATTAGTTATCTATTGTTGCATCTATTGCTTTTGTAATTCCATCTATGGTTGCATCTGTTATTGCTACAATGCTATCTGCTATTGCATCTATTGTTGTTGTAATAGAAGTTGCTGCACAAGCTCCTCCAACCTAGGTGTTGATGACTCTAGTTTTGGCAGTTGGAGTTGTTGTGATTTGTTTGGAAGTGGGTTGTTATTGAATCCAAGCAACCTTTAAACTGAGACAATCCATTATTCTAAATAAGTGTCATATAATTGGGGGTTGCATTTAATTATATTGAGAAGTACCACATCTCTTCCAAAAAATGTAACTTCAGGAGGTTTTCTTTTACCTATGGTTCTTAGCATTGGATTAGGGTTTGTATATGGAGTAGTCTATCTCCTAGGTGGATGTCCTTGTCCATAATCCATTCTCATAGCAGTTTCAAGGTATGTAGTAGTGGGCCTAAATATTGCAGTTGATTTTGTATTTATAAAGTTTCTTTCTAGTACTAGCACTAGTTCTATTTGTTTAGCTATTATATTTTTGTCAGCATCAAATTCTAATGTGATATCAGACTATAATTTGTGATGTCGTTTGTCAAAAACTTCTAGTTTTTTAATTCTTCTTTGTTTAGGAGTGATCCTATTTCTACCGGTAAGTATATCTAATGAGTAAGTTGATCCTATTTCTACCGGTAAGTATTTCTACCGGTAAGTATATTTAAGTTAGGAGAATACAAGAATGGATGTGAACTATAGAGTAAGTTGATCAAGCTCCATGAAGAGCCCTAATTGGCACGAGACAAAAATGTGTCCCAGAAAGAAAATTCATTGGTTTAAAAGTACGAAGATTCGAAAATTGAGAGGTGCTTAACATCTGAGATGAAAAGATTATAGAAGCCTCTACTTCAAGGATTGAGAGGGTAGATAGATCATCAATACCAGAATAAGAGGAACCCTCAACATCTGGAGCCGATGAAGAAGAAGCCCATGCTTCCCCTATCACCATGGAAGATAACACAATTTAAATTCATAACAAATATCATATCATATGTTTTGAGTGTAGGGAGAAGATACATTATAAGAGTAGGTGCCCAAAGCGAATTAAGAAGAATGTTCAAGTGACACCGAAGACTAAGAAGAAGCCTAAAAAAGTTAAGTCTTTGGTGTGAAAGGGCAAAGATTACATAGTGTATTTTTCATGCAACCAACATAGACGCCATCGAAGTTAATGTCCAAGGGGAAGACATCGAAGGAAGGACATGAGAGGAAGCTCAAGTTTAGGGGAACCTCCTACAGCAAGACTCAAGATATCTTTAATTATTGGAATTTCATTATATTATGATAAAAGATACGCTAGAGCTAGATATTATGATTTAAGTGCTAATTATCATGTTAATAAGAAACATAAAACTCTAAGGAGAACTTTAGTGTATTTTAGGGTAGACCCGATTTATCTAAGAATAGAAAGGTTGAGAGTGATCTAAGCAAAAATTTTAAGAAGAGTAGACATATGCCTAAGAAGAAGAAAATCTAAAAAATCTATTATGCAACAAAGGTTGGAATCCGCCAACCTAGCGGCCCCTAGCAGCTCGCCTCCGGACCATCGTAAGGGAGGTAAATCAAGGTGAGCCTTTATCCCTTGAAACTAGTAACCAGTGCATGGAGGGACGACACTCTCATATTTGTGAGGGATTGACCCGTTGTCCATTGTGCAACATCTGCATATGCTAGCCACTAGGCCCTTCTTGCAGGGGCAAAAAAAAACTATAAAAATCTAGAATCATGATATTAGAGTAGAAAAATCAAGTATTAAGATCAAGACTAAATATATTAGAAAAAGACCCTTAAAACAATGAAAACTTTATTTAAAGGATTAAAAGGACAAAATCTAGGGTTTGGTAGGTAAGAACTACCTAAGGATATGAAGGGTTTGCAATACAAACCCAAGTAAAAGGAGAGTACACTCTCATACCATAGAGTTCCATATAACTATAAAACAAACTCTAGGATTATGAATGTTAAAGTTGTTAGGACCTTGATGTTGCTAGAGGGGGGTGAATAGCGTTTTCATCATTCTTCGCTTTCATTCATGCTTGTCTACAAAATCATTATGTGTAGCAGAAATAGTACATAAACACAAGAGTAAAAATACACAAGCACTCACAAGACACCTGATACAACGTAGTTCATAGATTTTCTCCTACTCCACGATGATCCTTAAGGTGTATCACTCCTCTTCAAAGCTTTTACTATTTTCTCCTTTGGATGAACTCCAAGGTGGAGAGAAACCTTCTTTACAACCTGTTCTTAGGATAAATACAAGTAAAAATGAAATACACAAAGTATTAATAAAAAATATAAGTAAACAATAATTTACAAGAGTCTTTTGCTTGAGTGCGCTTTTGGTTACTTTGGATGGCTAGGAAGGACTGGAATATAGCAACATTGTAACACCCGTAAAACTCTAAAATACTTTAAAGTCATGTGTAGCAATGTTGGAGTCTTATCCAAGTGTCTAGTAGGGCTTTCAATGAGTTTTGAAGGC
>JBAMHZ010370427.1:0-12374 GCA_037177395.1 Alpinia galanga
TGGTCACTGACCACCATCGATCGCCGATAACAATAATAATGTTTCAGAGTAAATAAAATTTTACAATTAAATCAGGGATAATATAGTAAAATATTACACTACGTTATACTTTAAAATCTCCAAACAAATAAATTTTTATTGAATTACTTAGGATTGAACCAAACAACCTAAGTTATGTTTCATTCTCTATAATCTTGATTATGTAATTATCTAGTAATTATATGACCAAAATTATACGTGACTATCCTAAGCTAAACGCACCCTTAAAAAGCTCAAGACAATGAACTTTTTAAAAAAATTAATTTCTATATCCATTATAGACAATAATATCTATCAAATAAAAAAGTACTTATTCGTACAAAAAAAATTGAAAAAATATTTTAGATATGCACAATATTTCATATAAAATAAACAGACTCTTAATCAAATTTCAATCTAAAAGGATATGACGTAGGAGATTGTCGGTTTAACTTGATCCTAAAATGAAACCATGGCTATGAATTATTAACAAATAAAAAAAAAAAAAGGTAATTTGTTCATATTTTTTAAAAAAGAACAATGATTTGAAGGCGATTATCTACCAAACTCGACCGTCGTCAATCAATTGGTACCACTAGTAGGTCACTTGTATTTTCTTTCTCTTTCCTTTCCCATAAGAGCACAAATTGTGGCATTTTGTTTGATGTTCTTATTATTCTCCACAAAATCCTTTTTAAAAACAACATATTTACTATGCTCATTAATTAATCATAAAAAAACCAATGCTAATCACTTGATTAATGATGTGGATGAGAATTATTCAGATCTCAGGGGCTAAATGAATCAGATTGTAAAAAGGCTAGATGAATCAGGTTGTAAAAGTGCCCCGATCTAAACGAATCAATTCATGTCTAGACAAAAGATCTATCGGCTGATCCATTCATATCTCAGCGAAAGACCTCTCGGCAGATCCTTTCATGTCTCGGCAAGAGATCTCTTCGCTGATCCTTTCATGTCTCAGTAAGAGACGTCTCGACTGATCCATTCATGTCTCGGCAATGATTTTCACCTCAGTTCGGACGCTCTGGCTGATCATGTCTATACTCTAAAAGGATGTTCTAGTTATCTATATTTATTTTAATATGCCCCTGATCTTCATGTTTTATATGATATTTGATAGTAAAGAATCTCTACTATACATACCATTTATAAGTATTTATAAGGTATTGCCTCCCAGTAGCTCATTGCATTTAGCATTTATGGAGTTATGTCTCCTCACAAGGACTATATTAATGGAGATACAATGTTCTTTACTATGCTATTCCATGCTATTATCTGAGCATCCTAACTAATTATTTTATATAAAAAGATGCAGAGAAGGAAGAAAGACAGATTCAACCCTCCTTGAATAGACTAATTTTTACATAATTAAAGTTTTTTCCTTCTCCTCCACCTCCTGACTTGAGCGTTGAAGTGGTAACGTCGAAATACCTCCGACGTCCCCTGTAGTTCTATTTCTAATACTTATTTCAGGTGACTAGATTCAGTGGTTACGACGACCTTCATTTTACTCTTCCAGGACATTCGCCCTTATTCATGTTAAAAAACCTCGAAGTCGATTTCCTATTACGTTATCATCCCTCTGCTGCGTCCTTCGTCTATAACTGAGTCATTGATCAATCCCGTTCTTGCTTATTGGGTCTTGAACAACAACAATTAATATTAAACTAATAGACAACATCAAAACCTATGCAAAGTATTTAACTTCGCCTACAAGTTAACTAGTTAGTTAAGCCATAAACCTAAGAGATTATGACAGGTCTATTAAAATGAGAATAATAATAATAATAGTTTATTTTTATAATTAGCACCTTAAAATTTTAAGAATTTAAAATGGTAGTTTTGTCAAGCCGTATATTTATTTATAAGGACGTAGTTGCAATCTCACAGAATTTTGTTTATTATTAAATTCGCTTTTATTCTCTTCCCTCGTTGGGCACGAAAGAGTCGAATTGATTGAGGAAGCGAAGACTGCGAGGAAACAGATCCCTTGCCCTCGATCGCTTCGCGTCCAATGGAGGAATCCCGGAGCTCCGGCGGCGGAGGATCCGCCGTTTTGCGGGAATCTCTTGTCGGCGAAGGCTCGCCGTCGGCGTCCACCGCCGTTGCCGCTCGCCTTGGCGACTACGCCGAGATCTTCGGCGATCTCGAAGGTTCCTGCTACATCCCCTTCCTCGACCTCCCGTCCGCCTTCGACGGCTTCGATGGCGCCCCTCCCGGAACCCTCGCCTATTCCGAGGTCTTCGGCTCTACGTACGACGAGTTGTTTGCTGAGCGAGAAGAGGCCTCTTCTTCGGATGCAAGGTGTGTTCGTCCTCCCTTTCTTATGCGTTTGCGATTGTTGTAGGCTGCCGAGTCGATTTCCATTCTTCCACAACAGCAAAGCAAAATCTCGTTTTTGTGTGATTCGTGAGTCAATTTCCATTCTTAGATGAGATTTTTTTGCTTTGCAAATGTAGTTCTGTGTGCCATGCTAGAGGATCAGCCGCTTTTGGCTCTTTGGTGAAAGGGAATTGGGTTAGAAATTGGACGGCATTGTTCTTTGACCTTTTAGGGCAAGTGAGGTATCAAATTGGGTTGCACAGACTATTGGTTTCATGGTCTTCGAAGAACATTGATTTGGTTTAGAGTTGTTGGTAGTAGCATCATGAACTTTGCCCCTCCCCTTCAATGTGCTTATTTGTATGATAAATATGCATATTAGTTAAATCATAAAATAAAATTTATTTAAATATAATTGATGATAGAGCTTAATAATCAAGAATTTATATACTTAATTTCATCTAATGAGATAAAATTTAGTAGTTCTTGTATATATATAACTCTTTAACTTGACCTCAATGGGGCTTCCAATTTAAAGTGTTTTTTTGTTGTCATCTCTACAAAACCATTATGTTAGTGAATTTATGAATTCTTCTTATTTTCTTCCAAGCAATCTTCATTATAGGTTAGATGAAATTTATCCCTCTATTGAATTTCATATATAGGTACTAATATTCAAATAAATTAAACTAAGTCTTAGTAAGCTGGAGTTAATCAGATACATTTTGTCTCTAATAGATTCAATAGTTTTAAAGTTTTCTTTAGTCTATGTCTGTCCACTGGTTAATAGTAATGGATTCAACTGTTTTAACTGTAGAATTTATTAGTCTTAATCATGTTAGCCTTTGTTTCCTTATTTTTGTTTATCAGAAAAACCACTGAGGAATCAACTAGCAGCCATCAGGCAATGCTAGACTTAAAAATCTTCTCCCCTTCACATTTTCAAGGGAATCGTATGACAATGGCACATGAAGAAGGTGACTCTTCGTCATCGAACTCCATTTTTGATAACCTGTCTACACAACCCATTGTGCCATATAGTCAGGCTGGACAAGGAATTAGAGAGGGCACATCAAGTGCAAGAACACAACTAACTCAACTTCACACCATATCGGCATCAGGTCTTGTGATCGGTGGAACTGCAGAGGATCCTCATGCTACATTAAATGATAGTATGCATAACATGAAATGCCAACAGATGTTGCCGACATCCTCTTCTAGTACTTTGAAGACTTCAGAGAATTACTCAAAAGCTGATCAGAAACACTCCGTCAGTAAGCAGCATTCTGTTGTCGAAAACAATAGTGCAAACGCAAGCTATTCTTCCCGTTCTTCTAGTAGTTTCACATTAAGTGGGGATCTGTCGTCCTCCGATACTACGGATATGACTGTGTCTAGTGTCAGTCTTCGACGACAACCCACACAAGTGCCACTTACAACACCATTGGGTTCAAAGGTTGGCTTTGACGAAGTAAGCTTGTTCAAACCCATTTCTATTTGAAAAACCTTCCATGTTAACCATGAGAATGAGACTTCTTACTAAGGCCAACTCCTGGTTTTGTCAATTTGCAGGTCAATGTTATGTCTGCTGCTGAGGCATCGGATGCTGTCGTAAAAGCCATGGAATTTGCACAAGCTAGACTAAAGATTGCAAAAAGCTTGTTGGAGAAACGGCATCAAAATCTTCAGAAGAACAAGAAGCTAGGACAATAGCCACATGCAAAACATAAAGAAGGAGAGTTAGCTCGATCTTTTCTGGGGCAGGAAAGCTTTAATGAAATGCGAGTTTCTTCGATGAATGAAGAAGATGCAAGATTTAGAATCACCCCGATGGATGATAAATCTGCAGACAATATGAGATAGAGCAAGGGAAGGGACCATGGTGACTGCAAATTGATTGAAGATGTATCCGAGGGCGGAAGATACTGCGAGGAGAGAAACACAATGTCTATAGCAAGGGGGTACTGGCTGCTTGTAAGTGATACAAAATGCTGCTCAAGAAGTTTCATGGCAGAGTTGCAAACTCATGATCCATTAGGAAATACAATGACAAAGGAAGCCAAACAGCAAAGGACATGTTTACTCTAGCAGCGAGAGATGATGAGTGGAGGAAGAAAGAAAAAGAAGAGTGGCCAGGAAGGAAGAATTTCCTTTGTTTTGTCAACGTTGGGGGAAGAAGGAAAAAAAGTCACAGGTCTTTTTATATATATATATATAAATTGTTAATAATAATGATTACTCAACGCATAAAATGTAAAATATAATAGAAATAATAAAGATTTTACGAATTTTAATTTCTAGTCTGCATCTTGAATTGCATTATGGTTGTTAATAGAAGTTGGTATTATTCTGCTCCATTTGATTTTTAATTAAACATAATCGAGTTAAATGAATGAAGTATTAATACTAAGTTTACGGATTAATGAGAAGAGTCATTTTTTTGTGGTGCAAAGAGAGGGAAATATATTATTATACAGAAACATCATCCCATATCGATTGCCTAAATTCAAACAGTGTGAAGTCCAAAGCTGAGACCCAATCTTTTATTTTATTATACTCTAAAGTAGTTTTGGTTTACGTTGTCAAATCTTCTTAAGCAAAGCCTTCAAATGTGGTTGAAGACTAGTCATCATGGTAGCCATTTGAACAACATACGAGAGTTCACCATCAACCTCCTTAAAAACTCTTGTAATCTCCTTCACCTGGTGGATACCAAAGGTCTGTTACCATCATTGACAAAAACTAAATTGACCTAATGCTCGAACTCGAACAAGTTAGAATCACAAAAGAAAAAAAAAAAGTTGTTCAACTGCCAATCAATTGGAAATTGGAAGAGCAGGTGAATTTTGAATTATCATAGTAAAGCGAAACTTTGACACAATAATAAAATTATTATCGTGTGACTTAAAGGTTATAGATTCGAATCTCGAAAATAATCTCTTGCAAAATAAAATAAAACTACATATAATAAATTCTTTTCTCAAATTTTATAATGATGAAAATTTTGTGCATCAACAGTTTATGGATTGTGATGGAATCCAAAATGTCAAATATACTATTACATGAAAACCATGACATGAAGAGCATATTGGACTTCTTGATAAATTTTTTATAAAAAATTTAATGGTAAGAAATCCCATAAACCTTATATGTGCCTCATCGACTCTTAATCTATCGTGTCATTAATCCCTCAAGCCTCAATCCCCATTATCACCCTCTAAAGTTCCACCTCGACACCTTGAATCACATTGTTGTCATTACTTAAATGCATAATTCGCAAACAACAACAGAGTGACCTACTGACCATGGACATAGTCACCTCAATGTTCAATTCAACATGTGGTTTGATCAATTGATCAACCGGTTCAACAACTAAGCGAACGACCTAGAAATCATTCCATTTGATATCTAGTTTGGCCTTTATAACTATGATTACTATGATACAGAAGTCTAGGTTCTCCCCCTAGATCTTGCTACTGTATTTTTTAAAACCTCCCCCGGGAGATCGAAGTAATCCCCTAGGGTCACAACTTTCAAACTGGACCAACCATAAAACTAGATTAACTAGGATGGTCTTATTGTTTCAACAATATTAAAGGGGGAAAATTGAAGGAAAGAAAGCCAAATTATTTGTGAAGTTAGGCAACTATGTGCATGTAAAGTTGATATAAATACTTACCATACCGAAAAGAAAGTTAGAGGAGAACGAGTAAAGAAACGACATAAAAATGATTTGTAACCGAATGCTGCATAGTATTAGTACCTTGGAAGCATTACCAACGAGCTCACTTTGAAGTGTTATGGTCTTGCTTTCAGTATCGTATGAGCCTTTCTGCAAAATCATGAATCACACAGATGCCCGTAGCAAAGGTCATTGAGAATTATAGCTAACAAGAAAAAAAAAGGTGATCAACACGATCTGACTTACATTACATGCAAATACAAATACAAAATGAATCTACTAATTTGCAGGAGGGTTAAAATCAAATGGTGGATCAATACCGCCAAGAAGATTCGTGAGGCAGTTTAATATGACAATTTAAAAGAAACAAGGTGCAGAGCTCCATAGGTTTCACATTCAAACTCAAGCATTTTTTCTTCCATCATGATTGTCTGGACAAAAGAAGATGAGAATAGAACGTTCTTCCAAGGGGCTGTATTTGCATGCTAAAAATGATGATTTTATCATTTAAGTTCACAGTATTCTAGTACTAATTCTAGCAACAGTTATATTCATATATTCAGATAATTATCTCATATAATACTATTACATTAGATGGACATAAATTATATAGTATTGAAATTTTCATTAGGCGATTGATTTACTCACTAATATATGAGTTTAAGTACTGCATTAAGTGTGACCTTATGTCAATGAATCTTTAGGCCCTATTTATTTGGTTTGGAACTGGATGGATGGACGATAAGAAATACGTAATAGAATGGAAAATTGGATGGATGAGACACCCATCACATCCATAGTTTTGATTCAGCTCAAGTCAAATGGAAGAGCTGACAGATCATGTTCTTTCAATTTCCCATTACCAAATTACCTACACAAATTGTGATTTGCCTAATTGATTAAAATATTTTTATAATGATAAAAATTTTGAGGCCTAAACTGAGCAACTTACTTGAGTTATAATGCTCATTGGGTTGTGCCACTCTGCAAAACCCCATCAAAGATAAAGTGAAATAGCTTGGTATTTATCCTTTTTCATATAACTTGCACATCTAAAGCTCCCATCACATAAAATTTGGTGAAAGGACTCTTCTTCTTCCAACACATGTTGGTTTGATCTCAAAGCACTTAAGGGTAGCAATTATTACAATTAAATGGTAGCACCAACCTACTGAGAACAGAAAAATAGCACCAACTATTATAATAAAAGGATAACATAACTAAAAGGGTAGCACCTAATATAACTTAAGGGCAAGCATCTACCAAATATGACACCTAACATAACAAAATGAACCTACAGAAATAGATGTCTAAGACCAATGTTAACTAAAGGCGAGCACCTACTTGTTGCAAATAAGAAAATGATTGCACCTAAGATAACTAAAGAGTAGCACCAATCATAATAAGAGGGTAGCACCACTCATAAGTAAACCAATTCTAACATCTAGTATAACTAAAGTGTAGTGCCTATGTATTAGAAACAAATATTGGTAAAACCTACCACAACAAAGTCATAACCTAGCATAACTAAATGCTAGCGCCTATAAGAGACCTTCACACTAGCTCTATCCCTTACTACACATGTTCTTTGCAAGGTACTTTCACTTCTCAAATTGTAACCTAATAAAGCAAGTGGTGGATTTAATCACCAATCCACCATTTTTGATCCTAAAACAATGATAATTCAGCTTCACAAAACCAAAAATGATACGTTAAAAGTTATGTATTCCTTGAGAGGTTTGAAAATATCAAGCATTACAGGGGATTCACTGCAATCTCTTATCTTGGAACTCGATGAAATTAAGCAATAGACCTGAAGAGGAGGCCGAAAGAGAGTAATACCTGGACCTCGACAAGGCCGGTGCTTTGGGCGATGATCACTTCGATGGAGCCATCGGGTTTCGGGCGCCAGTAGCCGCTCTCCGCGTGCATAGGCTCGCCCGATGCCAGCTTCCATGTCTTCTGGCTATACGCTATCACAGGCTACAGCAGGGACGGAGCAAGCTACAAGAGTTAGCAACTCCGCACTATTCACAAATCGATCGATCTGTGGAAGGGGAGAGAGAGAGAGAGAGAGAGAGAGAGAGAGAGAGAGAGATAAAACCTTTCCGGAGTGGGAGAAGAGGAGCTCTTCGCCGTAGGCGAATGAGTTGATGGTGGGGAATCCCCCCTCGCCCTGACCCTTCCACCTCCCAAGAAGAAACGAGAGAGGAGCGATCGCGGGATGCAGCGGCGGTAGGGCGGAGCCGGCGTTTTCCCCTTCCATTATCTCTCTTCTTTCTGGTTCTCGATCGTCGTCACTCGTCACGAGCCGGCGTTGCGTTTGGAGATGTCGCGACACTCCCGCACAAGGGAAAAAAGGGGATGAGAGAGGGACCTTATGGTAAAGAAAAAAAATAATGGGCACTTTTCAAAAAAAAAAAAAAAAACTCACGGAGATAACTCTACCATGGGGCGAGCTTTCCGCTTTGGCGATGGCTCTCAAGTTCGCCTCCCCCTTCCCACTCTTCTCCCCCACGGCGGCCCCTTCCCCTCGCCGACCGTCGTCGTCTGCAGAGGTCCACTTTTCCCGATGGAACAACGCTAACGCTGAGCCTTTCATCCGCCGTCGCCGCCATCAGAAGGAGATCGAGGACGACATACGCCGCAACCGCCGCCACCAGTCTGCCTCCAGAATCGCCGAGGACGCTGAAGAAGATGATGGTGGATTGGAATTCTCTCATCAGTCTCCTGCAGATTTCAGGTCCCGTGGCACCCCTTCCTCCCCCTCTGCACGTTCCATCCCCGGCAGAGCTTCCAAGTACTCCAAGCCCCCGGTTGGCTCCCAGGACGCACGTCACCCCGCCTTCCGCCGGATCCATAGAGCGAGGATCCCGCCGCAGGTTGACGGCGAATCGGGAATTTCGGTGGGAGAGAACGGGATTGCTTATCGGATTGGAGGTGCGCCATTCGAGTTCCAATACAGCTACACGGAGACTCCAAAGGCGAAACCTTTGGCTCTGAGGGAAGCTCCGTTCTTGCCGTTTGGTCCAACCACCACACCAAGGCCGTGGACAGGGCGAGCTCCGCTCCCGCCGAGTAAGAAGAAGCTGCCGGAGTTTGACTCGTTCCATCTTCCACCGCCGGGGAAGAAAGGAGTGAAGTCAATACAATCACCTGGACCATTTGTGGCCGGATCGGGTCCAAAGTACCATGCTACTTCAAGGGAAGAGATATTGGGGGAGCCTCTGACAGCGGAAGAGGTCAAGGACCTTATCAAAGGGTGCATGAAGGCCAGGAGACAGTTGAATATGGGTATTTTTCATAGCCTTTTCTTCTCTCAATGTCCAGGCTAAACTAATAGAATTCTAGCCATGTGAAGGTCTCATTGTTAGAGTCTATCTGGACAATCAGTTTGAACTTCCATCGCATTGCTACCTCATAAGCGATCTTGACAAACAACTGTTGCCTGCATTTCATGGAACTGACAGTGGTTATTGCTACATAAAAAAAGATTCTCTATTATAATTGAATGCCACTTTTTTTTCCCTTGATGAGCAAAACACTTCATGTCATATCTTGATTATCATGGTTTGAAACATTCCCAATCAGTTGTAATTATTATTCTTTTCTTTCATGAAAACTAGAAACTTGATTGAATGGTAGAAAGTTTCAGACTACTGTAATCATATTATTATTAGATGTAAAAATATCAGAATATTGAAAACAGGAGCCTCCTTTGCATAATTGCTTTATAAGATTTAAAGAATTCCTTGCCATGGTTGATATTTCCAGGTTTTAAATTAGTTTTTTCTAGTTATGAAGCATTCACACAGTTTCTGGCTTGCACAAGAAACACCTTGCATGTTTATGTAATATAATTGTGACTATCTTCAGGAAGAGATGGCTTAACGCACAACATGTTGGACAATATCCATGCTCATTGGAAAAGACGGAGGGTATGCAAAATAAGATGTCTAGGAGTGTGTACAGTTGATATGGATAATGTGCGTCAGCAATTGGAGGTTTGTGCCAACTTGATCTTTTACCATGTGGAATTTTGATTAGTTTATTTTGTGTTCCATCTTTTATGTTACTTTGGTAAATGTTGGAGATTCTTATTAGATTATATTTGATCATGAGTGGTATCAGCTTGGAATATGTTTGGCGCTATATGTTCTATAGATGTTAGGTATCCCGAATCAAAGTAAGAAAGAACTGTTGTGTGATTTATGAAATTGACAAGATTTAGTTGAAGTAGAAAGTTCAAACATAAATGAATCCCCAAAAGTTTTTGAATCTTCACGAATTCCCTTTATGTAATTAAATATCCAAACCTTGATATAAGAAAAGGTTAAAAGAGTGAAATCCTAAATGCTGCTATCTGTGCGATGTGTTATAACCACTATTATCATGACCATGCTGGAATGTAGCTGGTCTGTCCTTGAAATCTAGAGACCGACCCATGCCGACCTTAACAGCCTAACCAATCTTTGGGTTCCTGCCAATCACCCACAAAATCTTCACCTCGGTGAGAATCCAATTGTTTATCCTTCAAATAAGCTAAGACGTGACCAGATATCTACATAAAGAACAAAAAAAAAATAGAGTCTCTTACTTAAGCCTATTGAGTAGAAAGTGGTGTTTTTCTGTTCTTCCTCCATGAGATCATTTTTTGGATTTATGTAATGTATATTTTAGGTCTGTGTATGTCACATATGATTCATTTAAAAAACATGATATATTGATATCCATCTAGTGGAACTTGTCTAGTGCTGAAATGATCTGTTGATGCTTGTTTGGCCAGATCAATGCTATGTTCAGTTGATATTCTGAGAAGTATATCCAATGGTCATGAAAGCTAATGTCAAAGTTTTATCTCAAGAAACTGTATTTATTCAGACATGTATACGAGATGTAAAAAAATTGCTTGTTCGACCGGACCCATTATTTGCCAAATTCAACAGTGTGCTTGAATCAACTATCTTAGCATGTTGCAGACTCCTGAATATTGTCATCCTGTTAAGCTTCTTTATATAATTGCTTGTTGTACGTTGGTAGGAGAAAACTGGAGGGAAGATTATACACAGTAAAGGCGGTGTTATCTTTCTGTTTCGTGGGCGAAATTACAATTACAGGACACGTCCTAGATTTCCTCTTATGCTTTGGAGACCTGTCACACCTGTCTATCCACGGCTGGTTCAACGTGTACCAGAAGGATTAACATTGGAAGAAGCAACAGAGATGCGAAAGCGAGGGCGCCAGCTACTCCCTATTTGTAAACTTGGTAACTATTGTCTGACTTCCTACAATATTCTCTGTTGATCATGACTTTCTACACCATTTATGGACTAGTTATTTTATTTGTTTATGATTTTGTTCCTCAGTCATATCTTTTATTTCTAGTTGATCAGAAAGTTGGAGATATTCATGTCATTGCATGACTCTCAGATCAAATTTGCTTATTGGAACAGGTAAAAATGGTGTGTACAATAAACTGGTTTATCAAGTTCGAGAAGCATTTGAAGCATGTGAGCTTGTCCGTATAAACTGCCAGGGTATGAACCCAAGTGACTACAAGAAAATTGGTGCCAAACTTAAGGTTTGCCGTCTACAAAATTTTAATATTTTCCTTTGTTATTTTATTGCTAAAGACCCTCACTTCCTCTCTTTTACTGGACTTCACAGGATCTAGTCCCATGTCTTCTTCTTTCCTTTGAACATGAGCATATACTCATGTGGAGAGGGAAAGACTGGAAATCTACACTTCCGGCAATAGAAGACAATGGCAATGAAGCCACAGAATGCAGCAGTACTGACCTGGCAACTACATCCGATACAAACAACTCATCATTTTCCAATGAGATGTTCGATGGGAGGGCTACAGTGAGTCCCAGCGAGGAGCCTGGCATCAGTGAATCTACCAAGGCTGAGGATTGGGATGTGCATCCAGAAGTTGTGGAAACTGTGTGTGTATCCAAGTTAGAAGACACTGATGACTTATCAGGAGAAACAGCTAGCAGTTCAGACAAGATTACTAACATGATCTCTGGATTTTCGAATCACCAAGATCCTTCAACTCCTCACCTTGACACCTCTGCCTCAGGTTCTGGATACCACACAGAGTTGTGTGAAGATGAAAATCAACAATTATCAAATCCTGTAGAAGATGGGGACTTTTCTGATATCGTGGGTTCAGCCTGGAATGATGGTGGTGATGCATCCACCAAACTCGATACCAATGGAGTGAATGTTGGGATGGAGATGGTACAAAACAATTGTTTACTGGAACAGAAGCCATGGTTAGAGGGAGTCACTTTTCTTCTGAGACAAGCAGTTGACGATGGCTCTG
>JBAMHZ010370536.1:0-12370 GCA_037177395.1 Alpinia galanga
CCGCTGCGGTTGTGCGAAGTATTCGCCCGCCAACACACAAACATTAGTTTTTGAACTAATGGAAAAATCCCAACAAAAACACTATTCACCCCTCCTCTAGCGGACACCATTGGTCCCAACATTAACTCCTTTGATGCGTGAAATATGAAGAAATACACGATTCCCACAATAAATTCTAGCATCCTTTATTTATGATCTGCATAGATTTTTTGTCGACTCTGAGCAATTAGTAGTCTCTATCTAATAGTTTGTACTAGGTCAACATCCAGCTGAATATTTTGTAAACCTAGAAGTTGACGCTCACCAACTTCATTCTATACAATAGGAGATTTACATGTTTTGCCATAGAGTATCTCAAATGGTGTCATCTGAATAGCAGAGTGGTAACCAAGATTTAAAATCTCGACCTCAACCAGTATCGAGGTTTCGATCTACGATCGAAACGAGACGATTTCAATATTGTATCGTGCTGTGTCAATAAGTTTTGATAATTTTTAAATATAAAATACATAAATTACAAATAAATTTGTTAACTTAAATATTAAAAAATTAAAAATAATTTAAAAAGATACCAAAAAATTAATTATAATAGTAAAATTAATTTAATTAATTTTTTGGATAGGATTAAAAAAATAAAATAAAATAAAATTTAACAATAATAAATTTATTATTCATAATATATAAATTAACAAAATAAACTTAATATTTTTAAATTAATAGGATAATTTTATTAAATTTTGATTGATTTTATTTATTTTATCAGAACTATAGCTAAGAGCTAAGAGTTGATTGAAATTATTAACCTAAGTTTTAATTAAAATCCTAAATTTAGTCATCTGTGCAAGCGGTTCCACAATCCCGTAGTGACCCACACTGCCTCCACGACACTCGGAGGCCCCGCAAAGGCCACTGCAACATCGTGAAGGCCCCACAGAGGTCATTGGAACATTGCGGAGGCCTTGTAGAGGCCACCGCGACACCATAGAGACCGCGGTGGCCTCCACGACCCGTGATGTCGATGTACCAGTATTGGGCGGTGGGCAGAATGACAAACTTCACTTGTACCGCCTGGCATGACTCGAAATTTAAAACTATAATCCATACTTATATAATGAAAACGAATAACCCACGACAATGACAAAACATTCCAAATGATTGATATGTTTCCAGTAAAGCTACGTTAAATTTTCCTTCTTTCCTTTCAATTATATCTAAAAAATGACTTGTAAACTTTATTATGAACCATATTGAAGCAGGGATTAAAATCCAATTTGGTGTTAGTTGACACATACAAATTTTCTTGTTCCGATCGCTTATTGACACATGGAACTCATCTAAGGAGAGATTCTTTGGAGATTTGCAATTAGAAAAATAACACAACAATGAAGTTTCTATAACCACAAGGTATTTGTTGTAGCGTTGAAGCTTCCAAGACATGATTGAGACGACAATAAAGTTTCCATAACTTGTCTGAGAAGATGGCGAAGCTTTTATGTCCGGTCCAATACAAAAGTGAAGCTTAAACGACGTGTCTGAGATGACAATGAAGCTTTCACAACATACTAGATAACGTAGAAGCTTTTCGAGTCATCTAAGCCGATAGTGAAGCCTCGCCAACTTGTTTGAGACAATAAAGCTACTCAAGTTTACCACGAGTTGTCTAAGACTCCGAGAGCTTCCACAAGGCAACTACACAATGAAGTTAGGTTGTTAGGGTTATTTTGTTCTCTTTTTCCTCCAATCTTTTTTTTTCTTTACTCTCTTTTTTTTTCCTTTTTTTTTTAAAGCAAAGACATAATGTCTCGGCAAAAAAGGATACTAGATATTAGAACACAACAGAGTTTGGCAATAGTTAAAATGATGATAAGCATAGGAGGGGGAGGCAGGCATAGTTGTCACATCTTAAATTGGGACATTCTAATTACATGACAATTCCATCAGCACAACCCTCGTGTGGGTAATAGGATTGTCCACCAAGAAGGGATAATGGTTGTAACACATCAACACTCAAACATTCATAGGATACAAAAGCATCATTCAGAGATAAATGATAAATGAAACAAAAATAATTTGGTATGAAAAGATATAACTAAAAAACTACTTGATATTATGCATAAGGTTTGGAAACATAAAGTAGTAAGTCTTGTAATTATCAAAACAAAAGTGCAAAGAAAAATAACGAGAAAATTCCACAAGCCATGTGAAAACTCTACCTACATTAGTAATAATATCTAGAGCAGCAAATGTAACATTATGCCTAACAACTTAACTCAGTGACCCTACCAAGCCTAAGTACAAAAGGTTAATAAAGGATAGCCTCACAAGACAAAGCTAAAGGTTAAGTTAAAGAAAAGTATGAAGGATAAATGCAAATAGACTTATTAACTAGAATATTATTTAGTCTATCCATCACTAAAAAGATATAATATTTACAAAAAGCATCATGTATATTTCTATACTTATGCACACAACTCATCCTATTGATAAAAATGAATGAAACGCCCAATTCAACCGAAGGGGTCTCACTATTATAAAGGTGTCATGAGGTGACGTGATTCCTTAGTTAAGCACTAATAATACTAGTGGTCATACACCCACTATGTCCTAAAGTCACATGAACACTCGCTAGGTATCCATAACTCGACCAATTGTGCACCTTATAATATCTCTAAAGTAATGTGATCCTTTGTTAGGCATCAACAAACTTGATTTTCATACCCCATAATATCTCTAAAGTTATATGATGTCAGGTCAAGCATCAATCAAACTAATTGCCATGCCCAACATCATCAATGCCTGAAGAGCACTAATCACCAGGCTAGACCCTCATATAAGTGCAAGATGTATGCAACAACTACCATTACAGATTAATCTATCTTGTGCACTACATATGATAACTACAAATTCTTAAGGTTAGGGTAAAGTTCCACATAAATAACATGTAATAATAGAAATCTCCAAATATGCATCATCATTTTTAAAAAAAAGAGTAAGCATGTATGTCTATGTAAAGAGATACTCATGAATTAGCATAAATGCTAAGCATGGTATAAAAGATATAAAAGAAACATGTCACTACATGCAATAAATCCATTTAAGTCTCCCATGAAATGGCCCTTCTTCATTCCTTCAACCCTTGCAACAACACCTATGATCATATGCATGAACGCTAAAATTCTAACACTTTGATCGTAGCTCAATTCAAATCCACCTAGGATCTAGATGGTTTACGTAAATTTGGATCTTAAGATCCTAAAGTCCCTATCACAATTTGGACTAGAATGATTGGTGCAGTTAAATAGCAACTTAGAATCTGAGATGCATGTGAAAAACCTATCATGAAATTCAGAAGCTTGAAATGATGGTATGGAGGGAAAGAGGAGAAGCAATGTAGATGATCCTTGAAGACATACAATCTCCTTAATTGGGGTGAAAAGGAGGGAACATAGTTTTTGACAAGATGTAAACTCGAATTTCTGCCAATTTGAGAAAATAGATTGCAGAATAATAGAATTAATTGGCATAAGCATCCTTTCTTTCAGCACCCAAATAGACAGAATTTAAAGGCCAGGCTTCTCTGTAACAATTAAATCTAAAGAGGAATAATTAGAAGTTAAAACCCCAAAGGAAGAGTTTTTATTGTGGCAACTTTTAGTCTTTTACCATGCAATCAGAAATAGGTATGAAAGAGAAATATGACCAAGTACCTGCATAGATGAAGTTTGGAATTCTTCCTGGGCCAAGGATAACTTCATAACAAAGGCAGATAGGTATTTCTGTTTAATGTTTTCACACGTCTTCCTCAAGCAATGGATAGCATAACATCCAGATGATACATGACAAGAAGCATCACTTTCTGGACTTGTCTTTTTACTATCAGCTGAGGAGAAATGACTAAAGGTGTCCACTTCCAATGTTTTCACTGATTTTTCAGAGGATCCAGGAATTAACAAGGAACCATCATCGTGTGTATTATGTTGCTCCGAAGATGAATCCTGCAGAGTGGAAACTGGTTTGCTGTCCATATTAGTTTTGCCTCTCTTTACATAGTACTTCCCAAACTTGTCCATGTAAGGTGCTTTCCTTTTCTTCACTTCAGTATTATCTGCAGGATTTGATCCAGCTGATAGACAATGTTCTGAAAATTCAGAAGTGAGAGGGATTATTTCAGCCAGGTTGTGGTGAATGTGAAGGTTCAACAACGGATCCAAGCGAAAATCAATAGAATTTTCATCAGCTAATGCCAATGCTTCTTTATACAATGACACAGCCCTTTTTGCATCCTCCTCAATCACAGCTAATCCAGCTAGACCATTTAACGCACTAACAACTTTTCGTAAAGCTTCTTCTCCTTCAATTTTGGCTTTTCCAATAAGAACCTATAGAAAATTTTGAGATTATAATCCTCAAAACACGAGCATATTTTTTGAAATAATGGTACATGAGGTGAGACTACTACTCACATCTAAAATTTCTTCCATGGTCAAAGGATTTTGTTGCAATGAGCAGAGACCAGAGCTTCCTACTTGTGGATGGCAACAAGCCTGACGGAGCTTTAGGAGTGGGCCAACAAGCTTTGCAACTTCATTATGCGAGAGGAAGTCACATTGTGAAGCATCAATGCCTGCAGATGAGTAGACATTGCATCATTAAGGGAATTGCAAATAAGCAGAGGTTCCCTTGAAATATGATAAATAATAATAGAGGTGGAAAATTAACTATTACCAGGCACAGATGTTCTTTTATGAAGATCACCCTTCATATTTTTTATAATTTCATGAGCATGGGTTACACAAGTTTCATGTTGTTTCTTATAGAAATGTTCTTCAATCGATGAGAAAGTAAGCCATGACAAGCATTCTTCCTGAGGTGGCAACTCTAGCTCCTCGGCCACATGCACTTTGGATGACCGCCACAGTATTTGCTTAAAGAAGTTGTGTACAAATTGCATAGCTACTGCTTCTCTTCTCTGTAACAGAAGTATTATAAAGGACCTTAGTAAGTATAAGGAGTTGCAACATACAGAGACAAGATCTGGTTAACAAAACTTAATGTAGGGAGGTCATGCTCATACAGCTTGCAGTATAATGTGAGTTAAATAGCAAACAAACCAAACATTAAGTCTACTGAATACTGATGGTTTCTAACCTGAGGAAAATTACAAATCTTGTAATATGTGTCATTGACAATGCAAAAAGAAATATAATTACACATATAACATACAATCTTCTACTAGTATTTGAGACAACAAGCAACAGATATTTGTAAACATGGTCACCCACCTCCTGTGATGAAGAATATTTTATTATAGTTATTAAAACCATACAATTCTGGTTATAAACCACACAATTCGATCCAATTCACACTCAAAATGGTTAGAACCATATGAGTGAATCAAACAAGTCATTAGTCAGATTTGATATGCTTCATACTAATTTGATACATATCAACCAATTCATGATTCTCAATTAGCCATTAATAAGATGTGTTGAGTAAATAAAACCTCATGACTTATTTTATGAGGATTCATCTTTGACCTTTTTTAAGTCATATTGTCTTCCATCCTTTGCTCACCGAAGGTTAGTTCTTTGGCAGCAGCCCATTGTCTACGACCTTTCTCTCATCAAAAATACTTCTTCAATGATTGCTCATCATCCTCAACCCTCATTAGACATCTCTCAGACAGTTAAGCATGTCGAAGCTACAGTGGTTTCTTCCTTGAGCGTTTTCAACCAGAGCACATCAATAGATCATTGACCAGAGAACAATGACAAATAATCAACCAAAGGATAGGAACAGTCATCAACCAAAGGACAACAGATCATCAACCAAAGTACAGCAATAGATTCAACCATAAGATCTCAACGTCGACAACTATACTCCCTGAATGTCCACACTAATCAATGTTGATTAGAGGAAGTCTCACAACCTCATCCTTAGCAATCTCATCAATGTCTATATTACTGAAACACCTTCAACCAATAGACATCACCCTCCATCATCTTTAGCGACTCTCATTTATTCCTCCAGTATCTCTAATCAGAAGATGTCAATATATCCTGGCCCTCATACTTAGCCACCGACAGGGATGACTTGTTGACTAAGATGTTAGAGGCTTTTTTCCTTTATAGGTGCATACAATAATTGAGTAAGATGCTAAGGAGGAAAAGAAGAAGACTCCCAGTTATGTTAAATCAAGATGAGGAGGAGGAGGATGACATCTTGAGTGGGAAAGATATATTGTGATATAATACAAGTATTTATATATTTCAGTCATTCAGAAAATAGATGAAAATTTTAATGATATTTTGGAGATATATATCTAATAATACTATGGTATTTAAACTCTTTAGTTGTATAATGCATTTATCATTTGTGGCAATGTGCTTTATTAATTAGATTAGATGTTTTGTTAAATAGGATTTCCTTACAAATTTTAGCTAGTTTTTTACTTATCACTTTTAACATGAACTTTACAATTCACAATTCAATACAATCCAAGATTGCTTCACGATTCCAATCTCAATTCAACAACGCCTTGCATTATTTCATTCAGCCTGTTGAAATCAAGAATTGCTATAATTCTCCTAGAAGACAGAAAAAATTCAATCCGGAACAATCAATAGATGTTGGATTGAACAAGAAATAACATTTGTGGATACTTGTATTGTACAGAGAAGTTCACAGTAACATCAGCTTAATCTGGTAGGATTGCTTGCCAAAAGAAGAAATGACAAGGCCTTATGCACTTTAATTTAAACCTAGTAGTCTAATACAATCAAGAAAATGCATAATTACATAGAGTAGTTAATTTGTACCTAAAATCTTATAAAGCTTTTGATACATGGAACTTTATGTACAAGAGCTGACTAATTTTCTTCAATCTCATATTCTCTTGGAAGATATCACCTTCGCCAAGAGGCTTGGTACTTTTAGTTGAAGATAACTTTGGAAAATGTATAATTAAAGCATTTTACCCTTTGATTGAAAGGCTTGTGCAACTCCAAGAGCGAGACAAATTCATCCAACCAACCACCAATGTGAAACTATCCTAATATTTAGAAATTCATTCATCACATGGCATATCAAATAGAACATGATCTGAATCAAACTCAATGCAAGTATCAGAATTCTCATTGGTTAGTCATCCCAATTCCACCCAAGATGCATTCCAGAAGTCACATGATGCCCAAGCAACTGCTGGGAAGGGTAGCTCAGCAAATGTGTACAAGGCTATTACTCTTAGATCAAAATCCCTTGTCTTAGACTGTTTGCATAGTATATGCGCATTAGTGTTAGATCTGTACACTTATACTATTACATTAATTGACAATATATTAGAAAAATGTTGCATATGGTCCATGTGGTGATTGGGTTCTAATGGTTATTTTGGCTATTTTACTATTAGTAGATCAACTAATGAGTTATTTGTAGAGTGGTTCTTATAAGTTATAAGTTTGCTTCACTTCCAAATATGTCTTGTTAATCATTGACTCAGCCCATAAACATTTGACACAAATTCTTAAACACTATGTTTTTTTCCCAGACAAAATTAACACAAGGGCATCTACAAGCCATGCCCATGAGTTCCAATTGGGTTGTAGTTAACAGCATCCTAATAGTGAGTATTGACATTTGCTAAAAATGAATCCTCACCTATAACCATGTTCAATGAATAAATGTACGTTTCCACAGCAAAATAGATGAAACATTAGCAGAATACCATAAAATGGAATGATAATTTCAAAGAAAATGACAGCTAATTTATATCACCATTAGGACAAAGGTGTATCTTTAATACCTGGCTAGTTAGGAAATAGCATGCTCTCATCAAGTTCAGAGAAGGCACATCTGTTCAACTTTTTATGAGATAAACAAGCACTACAGGCTAAATAAACTTCAATATCAAAAGAAGATATTTAAGAAGATACATAAAGTATTATAAAAATATCAATCAGAAAAATATTACACAAGTTATTTTTAAACAAGAAAAACTTGGAAAAGAACAGAAACTGCTAGCCCGGAGTGGGTTTATAAATATTAGAAAATAAAATACAGACAACTCAATTTTGAAACTTGTATGTCAAAATTGGTGCTCTAGTGTCAATCTGTTGGAGTCAAAATTTCTCTGCATGAAATAAATTTGCTAATTAATTGAAATATTCAAACAATTGAAGACAATAACCTCACCTCATAAGGATCTCTAACAATTTCAGTCCACCACCGATGGACATCAAAAGGAGTTGCTCTAAGGAAACGTAGAAGCCCATACATGTCATCAAGCCTACGTTGTATAGGTGTTCCTGTGACACACCAGCGATGTTGTGCATGCAGACGCATTGCCATCTCTGTTACAGAAGCTTGGTGGCACTCCACCATCTGTGCTTCATCCAAGCACAACCTCCACCAAGTTATCCTTGTAAGCGGAGTAGGGACTACAGGATACCTGAACATATTAACAAATTCACTAAGTATCCATCTTTTTTTTTTCCTTAACCTATAAAAACATATTTTGAATGGGGAATGTTTCTAAGGAAGTTTTGCAGAGTTTAATTTCTCTATTGCCCAACCTAAAGACGTCACTGCCTGTTTGCAGACAGCAGACAGTACTATACACTAATCTTTCCTGATAAACACCTCTGCATTTTCAATTGAGTACAGCTTTCAAAATTTTTCCCAAAAAATAGAACAAGGTTTGTACAATGAAACCTCAATTGTAAAATCATGCAAATATATGTAATAGGGATTAGCATTAGAGTATTGCTTCTATCAACAGGAAAAATTATCGAAACCTTTGACCAAATTTTCTAGGTATGCACTGTTTTGAAAGTCAGAACAGAATGTTTCAAGGACCATGATTTGCACTTGCTGCAGATTTTTCCCGTAATTCCAGATTCATCAACACTATGGTTTTAAGTACTAAGAAAGTAGCTTATATCCGAAATTTTGTGTGGCAGTGTACGTAAGGACTTGATTGACAAACTAGCCCAAGGGTTTGATCAAAACAAAGAGCAGTACAGCACCAACTTGAAAATGCAGAACATTTTGGGCAGTAGCCATATAATTTAGCAACCATTATATAAATCACTAGCATTCTGATTTGTTCCATAGATCAAAGAAAATAAATTTTTAGCAATTACACATTCTGTTCAATACTTCAATTTGTATAACTCCTCAATACAAAGATAATGCATTGATTAAGAAAAACAAGCACTAAAACAAGACACAAACAGAAAGAAAAACAAATGAGACAAACCAAAAGGTAAACAATCAAGTAAATGGAATGTTAACATGGGTACCTCTTTTTAAATCTTAAAAAGTGACGATCACCATCATGCCTATCAGAATCATGTGATAAGTCTTCTTTTAATACATCATAGGTTGTCAGAACAATGTCTGCACCAGCCAGTTCCATCATATCTGTTCTTGAAGTAACTGAAGAATCTAAGTTCCTTGCACCTTCATAATTGCAGATTTTAAGAGATCCAGACCTTGTATGACTAGATTAGAGAAATAGGTTAGCTCCACAACCCAAGCTAAATACATGAATCAATGAATTAAAAGACTGTTTATATAGAAATTCCCAATAAATATTCAAAAGAAAATAATACAAACCCTTTTACTAAAATGGGATTAAACTGCAGAAAATGCCATAATATAAAACAAAGTACAGGCAATAAGAATGGATCTACATGCTAAGACATTTATTTCACAGCCTCATCAGCTTAGAATACCAGCAACTTGGGTGGAGTTCTATATTCCTGAAGTAGTCTCCTTCCCATATTTAACTGTCTAGACTCAATAGAATATTACATTCCCAAGCTTAATTTATTTTCTGAGATAAGATTCATGGCATGTTTTTGGTATCAGCTTCAGGATGATTCAAGAAATTTGTGATCTGACTGGTGATCATTTGATAATTTGGATTCAAGTTTGCAATTTATGGATAGAAATCTTGCCTTGTCGATGTAGTCTGCTTGCTTGCTTTGGGAAAATGATATTTTTGCAACTTTAATATACCTACAGGATCCCCCACATGCTCCTCCACCAGGGGTCGCAGCTTAAGCTGGGCTGCCTATATAGTGTATGAGAGAGATGAGTCTTCAACCTTAAGCTTGCCCTGCAGACATTGTATCCCATAAAATTATCTCATTTCTCAATTGTGAGATTTTAGAAATTTAGTTTCACCTTGCCCAATTTATAACCACAACAGTCCTACACACTTATTTCCCATCTGGTGCACTTCAATATTTTTTTTCAATGTTTTCTTTTTACCCTTTTTATTCTCCCTGATGTAACAATAATTAGGTAGATTCGTATGAGATATTCAAATCCCACATTCCCTCAAAACAATTTCAACTATTTTGGTCCACATTTTTCTAATTGTTTAGGATATTCAGTGTAGAATAGGATATTCATTCTAGTACATCAAGAAGGGATGTAGATGCTCCTAACCAGAAAACATAAGATGCTTCTATCTCTAATGTCGGACTCTTCAACTACCCGTGCATGCCCATGCTGGATACTGACACTCACTAAGTGGAGACCTTCACCTCTATCAGCCACATTTAAAAGTTTCTAGAAACAGATGTATTAGACACATTAATCCACATCCATTCATTTATTTGCACACAATTCAAGTAACATAGGCTCCAGTCACTAGAAAAGTGCTTGCAAAATAGTTATGTAGAATTTATATCTTATCCATAAGAATACAAATGAAATGGAAATTTGATTAAATCATTTCACTCCCTTGTAGACTAACTATCCACATCATCAACTCAAAAATATGTTTCTACAAGTTACAAATTGCAAGCTTAAATGCATGACTCGGGCAGATGAGCTTTTATCTCAAATTAGAAACCAGCTTGGAATAAACAAAACAAGAAACAAAAGACAAATGTTCAAAGAAAAAATTTGCAACATGTTCATGTTCTACTGCATATCAGTTTCTCCCATCTCTTTAAGTGTTTATGATATCTTTTCTGTCAAAAAGATTAGGTAGACAAGTCCTCAATGCTGACCAGTCGATATCATATACTGCACCGCAGTTTACGGATAAAATAGTGTATTAATGGTTGGTCTTGTATGCCTATATTATAATCTTCTAATAGTTTATCAAAAGAATTTCTGAAAAAAAAATTATGTACAACAGCAGTAACCATACTGAAAACACACAGACAAGTGCTGCAATAAACACACAGAGATTTAATGAAACAAAAGAGAAAACATACCGTAGTATCTCTGATTCCCACTGAGCCAATATAGGTGCTGGGCATACTATAAGAGTTGCATTACTGTATGTGTCAATTTTAGCAGCTTGAATAAGCTCTGAACACAGAGAGCATATGTAATCCTCATCACTTTCTGTTTTGATGCTAGTATCTGTGTACTTCCTACTACGCTTTGATTTGGACAAACTGTTTACAAAACCATCTTTGGAGCCATTTTCATGTGAAGTCAAACAGTTCTTCTTGGGGAAGTATCCAACACACTTGGCATGCTGCCAAGCATCACATAAATCACATTGCACCCATAACCCGGTATATTTTGAGCTTTCACTGGCAGCTCCACAAATACACTCAACACGTTCTCTCTTTTGTCTTTTTATCTTGGGTTCCATTTTGATAGAATGAGTGTAATTTTGGTAGGCGTAGCCTGCTTCCATGGACGGTCTACGATGGGCCAAGATGCAAGCCAACAACTCAACAGTTTTTCCCAAACCCATCTCATCTTTGATAAGAAATACAAGAAATAGGGAAAATGGTAATGGCATGGTTTGCATGGTGTTAAGAAGATAATGGAATTCTGTGTAAACACTAACAAGAGAAGGAAAAGATCACTTACCAGCTAAGATGCCACCAGAAACATATGTTGATGAGCATGGACACATAGAAATACTCCCGCTGAAAAAAAAACAAAAGAAATCAAATACACTGCGATATTGTGGCGTGCTACAAAATTTATGTCATGGTGAACAAGAATAATTACAACAAAGATGAAGTTGACAATGGTATAGCACTTTTATGTAACCTAGCACATAATTTTCAGTTGCAACTAATCTTCTTGTTGTCCTTGTTGTATACTAGTATCATTCATTTGGATACCTTGCTTCCTATGAGGATTTTCAAGTTTAATCATCAAGTGGGTTTTATCAGGCTAGCAAAGCTTAGAAAGCGCTTATCCTGAAGTTGTCCATGACTTGAATTCTGCAGTTTTTAGCATTACCTCTTCAAGGTAGCTGAGATTCTAAACTGAAGGTTAGTAGTAATTTTGACATCTACTCCTCTCTCTCTCTCTCTCTCTCTCTCTCTCTCTCCTGTTTTAACAGATTTTTTTTTAGATAAGAAAATGTCTCCTAAGTCGTTGA
>JBAMHZ010370646.1:0-12370 GCA_037177395.1 Alpinia galanga
AAATTACTGGGAGTTTACAATTTGTATTTAACATTTTTTTAATATATAAATAACATGCATAAAACATTACGTCACAGCTTACTTGTTGCATGTGATTCGGAGCTGCGAGTGCAGCATATAATTTTTTTTTTTATTGATTTTAGTTTTTTTTAAAAAAAAATTATTTAAAATTTTTAATTAAAAAATAATAATAATAAGGAACGGCTCGCCAATGACGAGCCGCTTCCAAAATTTATTTTAATTTGATAAAATAAAACTGTTGTTCTCGTTGTGGATGTTCTAAATCCATAATTTGACTGTGATTCACTATAAAATATATAGTATATAAGAATGAATTTATTTTATAACTAAAATGAATTATTCGTCACGAAAATAACTTAACGATGAAATTATTTCGTCACTATTATCGTCACAATAGACTTGTCACGAACAGATATTAACGACGAATTATTATATATTCGTCGTTAATATTAACGACAATAATAAAAACATCGCTAAAAATTAAAATATCACCGTTAAACAATTTTAATATTAGTGACGAAATATATATAATAACGTCGCTAAATAAATTACTAATTGCGACGAAATCTTTTATTTTTGTCGCTAATAGGTACTTATTTTGACAATAGACTGCATAGTCGATTGAAATATTCACAAATTAGTATTATAATGGTGGTTTGCTTATATGTTTCACTATTGATTACTTTAATTGCACTCGAATTAGTATTATCCAGTAGTGATGAATTACTACTAAATAGTGTATGTTAATTACATCATCTTTTCTTATCACTAAACCAAAAGGAATGGAAAGACTATCGTACGAGATCTAATTAATTAAAACCACCTGAATTATAACAAAAAAAAAAAAAAGTTATTGTATGTTCCTACAAAGTACTGCATCCGTGCACCATCTGCAACCAAGAGATCGAGCTTAGAAATGGTCGATAATCTTATTTTGAAACAGGATTATCGATCAGTTTCAGTCTCATATATATACTATGTTATTTTAATATGGACGAGTCATTATGTTCTCCTTCTTTTGTGTTTATTTATTTATTTTTTAAGAATCAATTAACCATTTCGAATGAGAAAACTCCAAAACAAAAAAACTAATGGGTTATATTGCCTGAAGAGTTATAAATGTAAAAGTGCTTTTCTTCGATCGGCTGAAGCTTTCGCTCTCTTTAATCCGATTTGGTTCATGATCTTTGCAAACTTGTGCAGTTCAGTAAGAGGAAGATCAAAATGCACCTTGCAGGTCCTTTTCTTTCCACCCCCTTTTGATTCGGCCCACCTCTCAATTCCGAAATAAACAAACCAGATTTATCAAACCCTATCGAGAATCAGCTAAATAAGATGATATATATATATATCAAGATCGATACCTTCACTTTTATTTTTAATTAATCCCTTGCTTAGGTGCCAGTTCAAAAAATAAATATTCAATCACATGTCCAGGCATAGCAGGTCCTCGATCAGACCTCAAGTGAGACAAGTTGCCTGCGCTCACAATCGCTCATGATTCTGCTCTTTTGTCTTTACACCTCCGTCAAGGGAAAAGGGTGATGGTGCAGGGTAACCACTTGCTCATCCCCTTGTTGCATGGACCATTATTCTTTTCTACCGCTGCTGGTCCTACCTGCTCTTTGACACAATTTTCATGCCATTGCTTCATTCTAAATAAGACACCAGCAGCGGCCCTGATTAAGAAGGCTCCGTAGCTGATTATAAACCACTTTACTTACCTTAGTGAAACAAATTTATTATATGATCTAATTAAAGTTGATAGTAAATTTTTATTATTGTGACTCCAATCCCTATCCTTATAGAAGATCTGTTTTTCAGGATCTTTAACTAGATTGTGTGTATAAATCTTTTGGAGTTATTATGATTAAGAACCTCCGTCAAAGACAACACATAATCTGCATTGAGATGCATGATCAGTCATTGTGTACTGTCTTTTCCTTTATTCCAATCTATCTGAAAGATCTCTAGCCATCTCTTCAAACTTTGCTGTGAGTTACAGAAAATTATGTTAATTTATTAGGAACTTCTGAGGTTTTCTTATGCTTCCTTCCATAAACACGAGGAGCGACTTAGTGGACTATAAACTGAATGAGTAGCACTTGTTGTTCAAGAGGAAGCACTGAAAGTGGAGTTCATATATACCCAAAACCTCAACTAGATTTTTTTTTTCATTGTCGTGAAAATTGCTGATATGCATAGTTTTTTTTTTGTATAAATATTTATTGTAATATTAACAATAACTAGTACAGAGCGTAAAGTAGAAACTAAAAGAAAAAATGTACGCAGGCTGACATAAGCCTGAATGAGAAGAACGTGATGTAGATATAGTCTTTTCTTTCAGTTTTCTTTGTGGCTTTTTTAATGCATCCCAAGACCTGTAAAGACTGCTCTTGTATCCATTTTAATGATCTCTCTTCTAATTCACTCATGAAAAGTTAGAGACATCATTAGCCAAAAAGAAAAGGGAGGCTTCTCAAGATTGAAAGTAAAATAAGTTAAAGCTGCGTCAGCATCAGTTTTCTCCTTCTTCTTCTTCACGATTTCTAAAGCTGTAAGACACGAGTTCATATAACTAGTTATTGTTCACAAGAATTAGCTGTGGCAATGATGCATTTATGCTTAGGATAACCAATGAAGTAGTCATTCATGCATGATGTTCCTCATCCCCATTAGTGAATTTCTTCTTAATTATATATCATTAATTAATTATACACAATAAATTATCACGCATAAAAAGAATGGTTTGCTTTGTTTGTTTTCTTAAAACAAAAGGGGAACAACGAGAGAAAAGGAAGATTTAATGAGGTTAGTTAACATAATTATAATATATAATCCAACCGAAAGTGGACATTTGAAAACAAGTCAGTTTATACAAGGAAAAAAATAATAATCAATCGATTAAATTATGTGCGCATTTAATCTCGATCTCATACGAGAGTTGAAAAGAGATTAAAGAGGAGAAGAAAAAAAAATACACTAATGTGTGAATGCATGAAACTTTTCGAGTAAGACTCAAGTCAAACAAATAGTAAGCTGGGACAAGTAGACAGATATGACAAAGCAAAAGTGCAAATTAAATGGCCGTAAAGAGAAGTTGTGAATAGCCTCAAGCTTATGTAGGAATCCAATAGAGTGTGCTTTGAATCTTCTAAATGTGACAAAAGGCGAGGCCCAAGGCATTAATTGAGAGGGAGAGGTGAGCAAGGATAGAGGAAGAGGAATTAAGCTGAGAGGAATTACATAGAGATCCAGGGATGGCTCCAGTGGGTTTACCACCTGGTTTTAGATTTCACCCGACGGATGAGGAGCTCGTAAACTACTACCTCAAGAGGAAGATCCATGGTCTCAAGATCGAACTCGATATCATCCCCGAGGTGGACTTGTATAAGTGCGAACCCTGGGAACTCGCAGGTTCATCTCTCTTCATATTTCTTTATTTGATCGAATAATTGACGAGACCAATAGTTTATGTGTGTTCTCCAACTTAATTCTGGCCATTTTCATTTCCACAGAGAAATCATTTTTACCGAGTAGAGATCCTGAATGGTACTTCTTCGGCCCAAGAGATCGAAAGTATCCAAACGGATTTCGCACAAATCGTGCAACCAGAGCAGGCTACTGGAAGTCGACTGGAAAAGATCGGCGAGTTTGCCATCAAAATCGAGCTATAGGTATGAAAAAAACCCTAGTCTACTACAGAGGTCGAGCACCTCAAGGCATAAGGACTGACTGGGTCATGCATGAGTATCGCCTCGACGACAAGGAATGCGAGGATACGATGGGCCTTCAGGTGCATAAACGCTCATTCTCCTTCATCATCAATCTTAATTGCAGCTAGATTTTAGCTTCGATTTTCTGAGTATATTAATTAAGAATTTTGTTTCGCTAATTTCTAGCTGACTTCAAAAAATATAAATTTCAAGTTTTAATATATAACAATTTATATGTAGCAAAAAAATATGTTATAATTTTGCTACTGAATACTGATTATTTGATATGAAACGTTTGAAGAGTAGAGAAAAACGTATGGAATTGAATTAAATGGCAAATGAGAGGGTACGTGGGTTATGCATGGAGTGCATGCAAAGTTAAAGATGGTGTGGTGGTTGCTTCCATTTTGTCCCTCTGTCGTATATAATATAGAGGACAAAATGCAGCATCCTCTTAATCCTCCATTAAAACTACATGATTAATGTATGTAATTGTCAGACCTTATATTTACTTTGTCCTAAGTTATCATAATTAATTATATAATAATTCAATCTGCATAGAAATGCATTAAAGGTAGCACAATGTTGTCGGTGCTGGTGGCTTTCCACTTTATTCCTTGCTGCATTCCAACAGAGCTTCCTTCCTCTTCCCTAGCTAAAGCACTTCTATATATATTAATAATATATTGGGCTAAAAAATTTATAAATCTAAACATAAGCAGCTGGAAATATTATATTGATTATGAATAATGCTGTTGCCACTTGTTCTTGTTAAGGATTCATATGCATTGTGTCGAGTGTTCAAGAAGAATGTGATGTCTGGCGACGTCGAGGAGCCTCATGGCCAGTGCAGCTTGACGAGCATGGCTGAAACCTCCGTCGCCATCGCCGCCGCCGCCGCCGTTGCAGAGTACGAGACCGCATCGTCGTCGCCGATCGACATGCCGGTCGGATCGCCCTCGTGCGCCGATGACGACGATAAGGACGACGCCTGGATGCAGTTCATCACCGACGACGCTTGGTGCTCAAATCTATCGACCAACGAGGCTGCCCAAGAACAGCCACCCTCTTCCTGCGTGGCTAGTGTTAACTAATAGCGCAATTAATTACCGTATAAAAAGTCTGATTTTAAGTATACTCTATTATTAACTATTAATATCAAGATTTGGGGAATTGTTCTAAATAAGTAATGGAATCATTATAAGTTATTGTATTGAATCTCCAGTGGATTGATTCACTTCATGCTCAGCTTGTTTTGAGTCTCGGATCATGAATTTTCTCTTTTGTTTATCTTTTTTTTTCCTTTTGTGTATGGAGGTTTAATCTGGTGGGTGAACAAACTATACTGCAATGCGGTGTAAATAATAAATCCAGTTAAATTCTTCTTTACATGTTGTGTGTGTTTTTGTTTTGTTCAAGGAACACTCCACAATTCTAATTAAGAACTAAGACAAAAATAATAAGATTTGATTTTACCAAAAGTAGCAAATTACTTACCAAATTTACGGCCATAATTTAGCTTAACTGAAGCCAGTTAATCCATGTCGCGCGGCCAAGACTGGTCAACGCCTCCCTCCCTTTCCTCCCGACCACCTTCTCCTCCCACTAAGTTCGATTAATTCGGTCCCCAACAACGCATCCCTGGATTTCCATTCTCTTCTTTGCAGGATGACGCATTTTTTCGGCTCAAAATCGCATTTTTGATCGGCAATGGGCAACTCATGCCGCGGATCCTATGTCGAGAGCAAGTACTTCCCCAGCAACAGCAGCGCCAGCCGCCCCGCTGATCGGTCCCTCTCCTCCTCCTTCTCTTCCTCCGGCTCATCCTCCCTCTGCGGTGGATACCGCCACCCACACCTGATTGATCCCGATTCGCCGCCGCGCCCGGCCGCGCGGCCAGACCGCGACGCCATGGCCGCTGACACCGCCTGTGTGCTAGGCCACCAGACCGCGAACCTCCGGGACCTCTACACCTTGGGCAGGAAGCTGGGGCAGGGGCAGTTCGGGACGACGTACCTGTGCACGGAGATGGCCACCGGGAAGGCGTACGCGTGCAAGTCGATTTGCAAGCGGAAGCTGGTGGCGAAGGAGGACCTGGAGGACGTGCGGCGGGAGATCCAGATCATGCACCACCTATCCGGCCACAAGAACGTGGTGACCATCAAGGGCGCGTACGAGGACGCGTTCTACGTGCACATTGTGATGGAGCTGTGCGAGGGGGGCGAGCTCTTCGACCGCATTATCCAACGCGGTCAATACAGCGAGCGCAAGGCGGCCGAGCTCACAAGGATCATCGTCGGCGTCGTCGAGGCTTGCCATTCGCTCGGGGTCATGCACAGAGACCTCAAGCCGGAGAACTTCTTGTTGGCCAATAAGGACGATGATTCCTCGCTCAAGGCCATAGATTTTGGCCTCTCAATCTTCTTCAAGCCAGGTACTTATAATTTATTTGTTTAACTAACATGATAACAAATTCGTCTCTTCCGAGACATCCGATAAAATTGGAATGTGTTAATAAATTTTCTCGTGATTTCCACTCCAGTTCATCACTGAAAGGGAGGATCCCAAACTACTATTGATGAAAAACCAATCAATCAAACTCAGTACATAATTGGTCAAAATTATGTGGAAGGATATCTAATATATACTCATGTAATTTATAAATTTTAAAGTTTGATCGAACTTGTCTGTAATTATCCTAACTTTCTTACATCTGCATCATCTGGAGGATAAACTAACTGAGCAGTATAAATTGGGTTTCTTTCAATTTCAGGTCAGATTTTCACTGATGTAGTTGGCAGCCCATATTATGTAGCTCCTGAAGTTCTAGGGAAGCATTATGGACCAGAAGCTGATGTTTGGACAGCAGGAGTGATCTTATACATATTACTATGTGGCGTACCACCCTTTTGGGCAGGTATAATTCTGATTGCTTTTTTTTGCCACTTTGTTCTTGGTATAATTCTTAGTTGGGTTTCAGTCTTGTTTATTTTCATGCAGAAACACAACAAGGGATATTTGATGCAGTTCTAAAGGGAGTCATTGATTTTGATTCTGACCCATGGCCAATGATCTCTGATAGTGCCAAGGATCTCATAAGGAGGATGCTTTGTTCCTGTCCCTCAGAACGTCTTACTGCTCATGAAGTACTCTGTATGTCATCTTCTTATATCATAATTTTCTGCTGTTCCTTCTGGTTATAGTATTGAGCACCAAGTTTGCACAAGTATCAGCAAAGACATTCTTGTTCTGGTTCACGTATTTTCTAGTTTCGACCATGGACATGACCTTCTAGGGACGAAGCATAACAAAGTCTTGTTCACTAATTAAAGTTTCTTTCTTGAGTTTTTAAGTTTCCTCTGCCATAATTGCAAAAATTTTCAGTTTGCATCTGGGTTAACTCATGATCCTGCAGAAATTAGTCACACTCGCTGAAATTTAAATAACGAGAGAATTCCAATGAATGTTGGTGACAATCGTTTGATTGCCCTCATGCTTAGGTCATCCCTGGATTTGCGAAAATGGAGTAGCTCCAGACCATGCACTAGATCCTGCTGTACTTTCTCGACTCAAGCAGTTCTCAGCGATGAACAAGTTGAAGAAGATGGCTCTAAGAGTATGCTACTGTATTCTCCATATAAATATTGTTTAGATAAAATCAGTTGTCAGTAGTTCTCGAGTCGCTCTTGCAGTGAGAATGAGTTGCTGCATACAAATTTACTAGATTATTGACCTCTTAATGATCCTTCTATTGCTCAACTATTCTACAAATCTTGTTTTGGTAACTTAGATCTCAACAAATTGTTCAATCTTGGAGACGGGAAATGAACATCATCACCTTTGTTCCTTCTAAATTATTATAAAAGCTGATTGAAACTTCATATTGGTCCATTTGTGCCAGGTAATAGCTGAAAGTCTTTCAGAAGAAGAGATTGCTGGACTGAAAGAAATGTTCCATGCGATGGACACTGACAACAGCGGCGCAATCACATTTGATGAACTAAAAGAAGGTCTAAGAAAATACGGTTCCAATTTGAAAGAATGTGAGATTCGTGCTCTCATGGATGCTGTAAGCGAAATAGCACCCAAAACACTTTCTGCGTATTTATTTTTGATAATTAACTTTTGTGACTTTCTCATTTGGATGACATTCTTCCTGGAAAACAGGCCGATATCGACAACAGCGGCACCATTGACTATGGGGAATTCATAGCTGCCACAATACATCTTAACAAACTGGAGCGGGAAGAGCATTTGGCTGCTGCATTTTCTTACTTCGACAAGGATGGAAGTGGCTATATCACAGTTGACGAACTTCAGCAAGCTTGCAAGGAGCACAACATCACTGATGTTCTAATTGATGATATTATCAGAGAAGTTGATCAGGACAATGTGAGCAATCTTTCTACAATTATATCCATAGCCAATGTCTAAGAAACTTTGCATCTCTTCCATGGCTAATCTCTTACTGATTTCCTATCTCAGGATGGTCGCATCGACTACGGCGAGTTCGTCGCCATGATGCAAAAAGGGAACATGGGACATGGGAGGTTAACCATGCGGAGCATGCGAAATAGTTTGAACATGAGCATGAGAGGTTCTCCAGGAGCTCACTGATCACTAGCCACACTCAGGTGTTTAGTCCCAAACGAAATCTTTTATTGTACTCATATCTGAAACATAAGAAGAAAAAAAAAAGGACTTTCTATACAAATATGAAGAAATTCTTCACAGTTAATTGTCGAAATTTTCTTCCTCGCCCCCTACGGAAACTTGAAGCAACTTCATTCCAGTTTAAGCGCTTGGAAAGTGTTGCAGTCATTGCAGTTCAGTCGAGTTTGAGCTGTTGATAGTTTCCTTAGAGATCATGATTCCACTGGCCATTTGATGGCTTTTTATTGAGAGTTGAAATTGACGTCTTCCCGGAAAATTGGTAAATATGAAATTGACATCTTCGAAACTAAAGCTGGTGGAGATAGACCTGATGCTTCATTCACACCCTGGTGAACAGAAAATTATGTATGCTGCATGTAGAATGATTATTCCAGAAGTGAAGTTATAACAATCCTTCTCCGTTGAGCAAAAGTTTTATGTTTATTTACTCTCCCCAGGATTTTTCAGTCCCAGTTTTTTCTCCTCATTTATGATATATATTCTTATAAAACTAGATTAAATTTGTTAATAATTGTAACATGTTCATATTTCTTGTATATCTACTGTAAAATTATATATATATATATATATATATATATACACACACACAAAAATGATGTCTTATGCAACTCATCTATAAGCACTTGTGAGCATCTCCATTATCCACCGTTTGATCGAGTAAGCACTATAGCTTAATCTTTGAATGCTAAGGGATCGGACGGTAGATAATACAGGTACTCATGGATGAATTGTATAAGATAATATTTCTAATATACTGTACAATGGAAATATGCACGACTGTGTGCACCACTGTCTTCGATCGTTAAATTCTTCTGATTTCTCATCGTCTGCACTATAGTACAGTTCGTGAGTCTAAGCTCACCTATGTCATTCAATAACGATAGAAGTTCAGTCAAATCACAGTAAGAATTTGGCCAAATAATGGCCGTGATTCGATCAGATTGTGGTCAAAATCTGAGCGATCAGCGGCGATGCCGAGCGATGGGTAGGTGACGAATGGGCACTGTGCATTTCTCGCTGTCATCATTGTTTAGCTGAATTTTGGTCGCGGTTCGGTCGGACCACGATTGGATTCTAGTCTGATTACAGCAGGAGTCTGATCGGAGGGACGTTGGTAGTGATTCTAACGGGTTCAAGGGTTGGATTAGAGTGCTCATTGCTCTGACGACGCATGCAGATAAAACACTGTGTACTCCTCATTACTGTGCAATCTCGACTGATCGAACGACTGAGAAGCCACTCATACGTGTTGCGCAGGATCAGTCATGCAGGATTAGAACACTGTGAATTCTGATACCCTGAGCACCTAATCTTGCGCTATGCGTGTGTAATAGTTTCTTAGTCATTCGATCGGTTAAGATTGCACAGTAATAAGGAATGCACAGTGTTTCATCTACGCTCGTCATTGGAGCTCCTGTGCGTCGTCAAAGCAATGGATACTATAGCCCAACCCTTGAACCCATCAAGATCACCGCTAATGTCCCTTTAGCCAGACTATAGCCAAATTTCAGCCACAATCGGGTTAAAATATGACCGTAATTCAGTTGGAATCTGACTCTGGTCGAATTGGGGCCAGATTCCAACTGGATTGTAGCTAGAATCTGGCTGAACGGGGGTGGTGATGAGCAACAATCACATGAGGAAGAATACTGTGCATTCCTCATTATTGCGCGTCGTGCATGGGATATATATATAATCCTGTAATCCAAATACACTATGTGACGCTCACATGCTCACCCGTGCGCAACACTCTCCATCATTCGATTCGCGGATTACACAGTAAATAAGAATGCACAGTGTTTTTGCTATGACATTGTCAGAGCAATGGGCATAGCACAGTCCCTGAACCCGTCAGGATCATCACTGGGATTCCTCTGGCCTGACCATGATCAGATTGTGGCCAAAATTTGACAGAATTGCAACCGCCAATGGCCACAGTACTGACGACCGTAATTCAATCGGATTCCAACCATAATCAGGCCAAAATCCAGTCACATTCCAGCCGGAGCCAAAGTCAGAATCCAATTGGATTACAGTTGGATTTTCACCCAATTGCAGTCAGAATCTAGTTAAATTGTAGCTGCCAGTACCGTGATTGCTAGCGATCGCAATGTAGCCTGATTCTGGCTGAATTGCAATTGAAATCTTGCCAAACGATGGAGACAGTGACGAATAAAGTCATAGTGAGAGTTACTGTACATTCCTCATTACTATGCATCGTACACAAGTCCAATCAGAGTCAAAGTCCAGTTGGACCATAGTCGGATTCGATCGAACCACGATCGGATTCCAACCAGACCATAGTCAAATTTTAGCCTTATATATATATATAGAGAGAGAGTGTGTGTGTTCTGATAGCCTGTGCAACTCGTGCATGATGGCTTTCCAGCCGTCCGATGCGTCGGTATTACACAGTAACAAGGAATACATAGTATCTCATCTACATGCGTCATTGGAGCTCATGCGCGTTGTCAGAGCAATTAGCGCTATAGCCTAACTCTTGAACCTGTCGAGATCACCGTCGACGTCCCTCCGATCGGACCGCAATCGGATTCTGACCCGATTGTGGCTAGAATCTAGCCTCATTGTAGCCGTTAACTACCACGGCACTGGTGGCCACAATTCGACTAAATTCCAGCCACAATTTGGCCGTGGTCTCATCAAAATTTGACCTGGTCCATTCTAAATTTGGCCATGGTCCAATTAGACTCTGACTCTGGTTAGACCGCAGTTGGATTTTGGCTAAATCATGGCTAGATTCCAGTTGGATCACGGTCGAAATCTGACTAAACAATGGTGGCAGTGACGAGCGAAGTCACTATGAGAATTATTATGCATTCCTTATTACTATGCATTGTGCACGGATGCACAATAAAGAAGTGTGTAGGATATCAATTTCATATATATATATAGAGAGAAAGAGAAATGTTACCCTACACAACTCATCTATGAGCACCCATGGGCACTTATATTATCCACCATCTGATCGCTTGCATAGTATAGTCCAATCCTTGAACCAAAGAAAATTGGACAGTAGATAATGAAGTATATATATATATATATACTGTGCTGGTCGTCGTTCACTCACCGTCGTTCGTCATCGATTCTGTCGCCGTCGATAACGATTAAGCACTATAGTCAAAACCTAAACTCTAGATGATGCTAACGTGTTCGATTAGGGCTAGATTTCAGTGGAATCACAGTTGCAATCCAGTTGAATTGTAGCCGCTAGTGCCGTGGCCACTACGACCGCAATTGGCCAGATTCCGACTGAATCAATTCCAACCAAATCACGGCCGTAATCCGACTGTGCGATGATGATTTCGATGGTTTTTTGGTTAAGTTATTGTGCATTCCTTGTTATTGTGCATAGTCACGCACAGAGCGACGCCCAGAGTATCAAACATATATATATATATATATTGGCCCAAGATAAATGATGATATCCATGATTTTTGGGTAAAGATTCATGGTTATCCTGAGTACATACTTATAGCTCTCCTTATGACTTCCCGAGTGCCTCAGCCTCCTAAGTGTCATGCTCGTGGGATTTATGCCCACCTATGCACATTGTGAGAAATGCACAGTAAAATCTGCTCCACCGCTGATCCTCATCGCTCCACTATTGAATTCCAACCAGAATTACAGTCGAAATCCAACCATGGTCAGGTCAGCGTCAAAGTCCGGCCCGATGGCGGCAAGATTCCGACTATGATTTGGCCGAAATCCAGCCAATCATGGCCGTCAATTGCTGCAGCACTAGCAGCCATAATTTGGTTAGATTTTAGCAGATTTTGGTGGCGATCGATGACACTGGCATCCCCTAGGGTTCAGGGGTTGGCTATAGTGTGGATGGCTACTCGACGACGATGAATTCTAACGAATTTGACGATTGATGGTGTCAACACGCACAGGTGCGCTCGCGGCCGACACACATCGTATCATCTCTCTCTCTCTCT
>JBAMHZ010370757.1:0-12370 GCA_037177395.1 Alpinia galanga
CACCCTGTGCTTGGGCGCGGACGCTCATCGCCCGAGCAGCGCACTGCTCGGGCCAGGCCAACTCTCGGCACCCGAACACCGCATGCTCGGGCCAGGGTGAGGAACACACAGTGCCCAAGCACAGGGTGCTCAAGGCAGGCGTTCAACGCTCGAGCACCGCGTCCTCAATGCGGTGCCTCCAGAGCTCCGCATCCCCACGAGGTGCCGAGCACCGTGGGGATGAGTCGGGACGTGCACGCCCATGCGCCCAAGAACCAGGTGCTCAGGCGTCGTTGTACTTTCTCGTAGACACAATAACGTCGTCACTGTGTCTTTCTCATCTGTGACTTTTTTGCACTGTTCATCTTCTTCCTCATAAAGAAATTATGAACATAAGCCAAAAATCGACCAAACGCACAACTAGGTTACGATCCTTGGCTCTGATACCATTGTTGGATCTCCGTAACCTATTTGTGTGAATATATAAAATGTCGTAAACTGTAGTAATTAAAACTTACAACGAGTTTAGGGTTTTTATCGATCTGTCTGAATTGCCACCGGTGCCGATGGATGAAGTTTCTTCAGGTACAAGGCTTGTTGTCTAAAAAACAATCATAAATGATAAACTGTTCTTATTCTTCCACAAATTAAATTTCAACCATGCTTTGGTATTCTCCGACAACTCTTCTCTCCGGCAACGCTTCCACACAAGAAGACGCTTTTACCTCCTCAACTTGAATGTTTCCACACACTTACCCTCTTACCACAAGAGAAAGTCAAGCCTTCTATTTGGCAACGTGCACACAACATGTGCAAGTGCTAGCAATTTTAAAAATTGCCTACAATAAAATTTATAATGGATAATTTTGATTGATCCGTCTCGAGAGTTTATCTTTGCAGATAGAGTATAATTTTAACATTGGACAACGGTAAAAATTGAGCTTCATTGTTAGAAGTATATTTCTCAGGGAGTATCTCTCTCTTACCTAGAAGATCACTCAATCATCATAATTTACCTTGTTTATGATAACATTGCGACTAATTAATAGAGACGTTTGGGATGAATAAACTCTCTTTGACAAGGAGGGTACAAAAGTATCCCTGGGATGAATAAAAAATATGATAATTTATCACGCAATCAAGATTGAAATTCTATTCTTTTTTTTTTATTAGCAGGTATCTTAATTTTCGGCCTGACTAATTCCTGGGTGATCAATCCTACCTCACGGTTCTTTAGGAATGCCCCTTCAACAACTAAGCTAGAAGAGACAGGAGCCTCAGCGAATCTCCACCAACTATCTGGATAAATTAAGAAAATGCTCATAGTTTTTTTAGTGGGTCAGTCCGGACTCTAAAGTCGTGTCATTTCTAAAAGGTTGTCCAATACCGAAGTCGTACTTTATCCGCTAAGTAAACTCCTGCACAAAGGACTGTCTCTATGGATTTTTAGAAATTCATCACAGAACTACACATCAACAGAGAATCGAACTATGTTTTCTTATGAAATATCTCATTGTCTTTGCCACTGCACCGTACCTATTCACGATGCTTGAACTTATGATGATGTTGGCTCATCTATCATAATTCATTTACATGAAGATTTTTGTGGAATCAAATTGATCGCCTCTAATTTTAATTAAATCATAAAATTTAAATTATTAAAAAAAAAAACACACAAAAGACAGGACCACTTCCATCCATCGCCAACAACCCCAAATTAAATCAATCAAGCTCGCCGTTTGATGTCGTCCGGATAGAGGTTTGGTTGGATTCAGCAGGGGGGGGTCAGGTTGTGTCTGGCCAGTGGTGTGATTAGATTTGAAAGCAGGTCTGTCGGACTTTGTCTCACCCAGCCACGATATAAATAAAATATGATAATATTTACGTCAAATATTCTAGTAAATCATAGAAATTTCATCCTACCATAATAATCTTTTTAACGTAAAGAAGATTAAAAATTTAATGCGATGTTTTACACCTGTTAAAAATTAATTTTAAAATTTCATATGATAAATATCTATGTAAATATGAATTATATAAAATCCATAGGAGTGGCTTGATTTTTAAAGGGATTTTATTAAATTAGAATGATTTTTTGATTAAATTTAAGTAAGTTTGACTGAATTACTAGTAATTTATTTTAATGTGTTCTTCTAATTATAATATAGTTGTGCTCTAATGGGTGTGGTGCAAGGTAAAAAAAAAAATTAACGAATTCTAATAGGAATAAATATTCTAGATTATTAAAAAAATGGCATTGTTACTGTAATAACAATAGAATAAAGGAATAAAAGAGAAATATATTGCCTCGGTGCAACTATAGAATACCCCATTTGATTGAATGATTCAATTTTCAGTCACGACATATTTATAAAATTTTCCTTCAAATAAAATGAAAAACCAAGGATGTTACAGGTATTAAGGTCCATCTTCAGCAAATTTTCTTTTAAATGAGATGATAAACTAAGAATGTTGAATTCTTTTTAATCCTGAAGAATTTATAGGACATAGTCAATCATCTCTAGAATTAATCTGGCTGAAAACTTAGATACCCATTGCTACTTATTGCTATCGGAAAAAAAGAAATATATTAAGATGTTGTTTGATATTTGTAAAAAACATATATAACGAAAATAATAATAATAATAAAAGACATCTTTAAAAAACCTAAAATTATTGTGAACTTGTATAAATTATATTCTAAATTTATTTTTTTTTTTAAAAAAATGATTTTTTTTTCTCAATAAAAGTTAAAATAAGGGAACAAAAGAGAAATGTATCGAGGTGTTATTTGATATTTATAATAAAAAAAATTAACAAAAAATAATAATAAAAGACATTCTTTTAAAAAATTTTTAATTTTAAAAAAATCCAATAATTTATTTTGTCATTAAAAAAATAAAATTAGTGATGTTAAATAATCAAACTCGAGTCCAATTCAAACTGTTTAAAATCATGTCCCTTCAAAATCTTAATCTTAGTTTAGGCACTTGTTTATCGTTAATTTAGGTTTAAATGAATATTTAATTGGGGTTACTTAGCAAACGACAACGCGACAAAGGGACAAAAAACGATGGCGATAAGACAATTTACTAGAATCGAAATTTGTCACATTAATAATTAATTTTGTTTCCTCGGACAAAGTTAGTAGCGAAGTAAATTGTAAATTTCTAATCTTTGAGGGGCGTCTTGTCAAAACGGATACATTCGGTCGGATATTTTTATCGATGAGAGAAATTTGCCGGCTCACTTTTGCCACAAATAACCAAAAAAAAAAACGCGCTGGGCTTCTTCGTCTTCCCTTTTGCTTTCCCTTCTCCTTCTCGATCTCATGTCTTTGCTCTCTCAGATCTGAAGAGCTCTCGACTCGAGATCCGCCTCGGGTTCCTTCTCTGTGCTCGTAACCTGTCCTTTTCTTCCTGGGGCAGCCTTAGATCTCAGGGAGCGGCGCCTCTGCGCCTTTTGATCCTTCCAGTTGAGATCCGCAGGAGCTCAGGACTGGAGATCTATTGTAATCGAGCTGCTTCTTGAAGATTACTTCTCGGACTTGATCATGAAGGTGGTTATTATACTCGAAGAGTCTCCTTGCTTTTCATCAGAAAAAAACAGTATTTTGCTCGTTTATTTAACATTGTCCCTGATTAAATGCATCATCCTCATCGAGAGCTATTGTTTTTAGTATCGAGGAGGGAAACAAAATTTCCTGAAGAATTGATTAAAGATCCAAGGGTAGTCTTATAAGTTCGATTCTGTTGAGCTTAAGATCCAGCAGGAGATCCTACTTCAAAATAGTTTATGAGTTTCGATCGTTAGAATCTAGGGGAACAAGGTATTTGCTCTTCGCCGTTTGCTGAAAAACCTTCTCTCTTTTTTTTCAGTTTATATTTTTTCCCGCTGTATTGTAGTTTCTGTGAGGTGACGATTTGCCTTGTTTTGAGGAAAACAGTGATCTAGGTCGCTAGAATTCCGTTGAAATAAGAATAGAGTATTGGGAGATGAATGCCTTGTTCATGCACTAGTAGAGTCAAGTAGGTAATTTCAAGTCTCACTTCCTGGGGTTACCATTTGCGTGTATCAATCATGTGGAAATTGAAGCAATTCATGCCAAAGGAGACAAATGGCTTAGAAGGCCGCATGATTGAGGTTGGTAATGTAAGGATACAAGTCCGCAATGTAATTGCGGAAGGAGGCTTCTCTTGCGTGTACCTAGCTCGTGATGTTGTGAACCTCACCAAGCAATATGCTCTCAAGCGCATGATTTGTCAAGATGAGGAGTCATTGAATTTAGCAAAAAAAGAGATATCTGTGATGAAGACGCTAAAAGGACATCCAAATGTGGTTGCACTAGTTGCCCATGCTATCTTTGACATGGGCCGGGTGAATGAGGTGTTTCTTGTGATGGATTTCTGTGAGAAGTCACTGGCCACAGTGTTGGAGAACAGAGGAGCTGGCTACTATGAGGAGAAGCAAATTCTTCTGATATTCCAGGATGTATGCAATGCTGTCTTTGCCTTGCATTCTCAAATGCCACCTATTGCTCATCGGTAAGACAACATGGAATTCTTATGTTCATGAACTGCTATAGATTTCCCCCTGAATCTACTGTGAATTAGCTAGCCATTGCTCAGTTTGCACTTTTAAGTTTATGAATTATTGGTTCATCTTTGAAATTGATAAGTTTAATATAGTAACATTAATTGAAATCTTGGTTTACCAGAATTCTGTTGGAGTGAGAGCACTAAAATATATTTAGGTTTTTTCTTCCTGATTTTGGCATCATCATTTACTCTTTGTTTTTTCTTTTTCACTACCAGAGATATAAAAGCTGAAAATGTTCTGCTTGGAGCAGATGGAGCTTGGAAGTTGTGTGACTTTGGTAGCACCTCAACAAATCACAAGTGCTTTGACAGGCCAGAGGAGATGGGTGTTGAAGAAGACAATATACGGAAGTACACTACTCCAGCTTATAGAGCACCAGAGGTAATAATCTATGCGTGTTATTGCTATAACTATTCTCTACCATGTTTGTTTTTTCCTGTAAACTTGTATTATTTTCCTGCATTTTATTTTTGCAGATACGAAATCTACTTATTGTTAGCATAAAAGTCTTCTTTTGTTTTTGTTCTTGAAGAAGTACTAATTTCCCTGCATTGTTTTTCTTGCAGATGTGGGATCTATACAGAAAGGAAGTTATCAGTGAGAAAGTAGATATTTGGGTATGTGAGTCAACCCAATCAGCCTTTTTTACTCTTTTAAATTTCACTGTTGGTGAGACTTAATGCTAAAATATCACCAGGATGTATCATCATTATCATGTAATAATGTTATAAGTGACAAAAGTATATTTAAATTTGAAAGATATTTTATATGCATTTCCATGTTTTGCTTGCAGATGTTAGAGCTGAAATTGTTTCTGATTTTGCAGGCACTGGGATGCCTTTTGTACAGAATCTGCTATTTCAAATCTGCATTTGATGGCGAATCAAAACTTCAGATTCTTAATGGAAATTATAGGATCCCTGAATTACCAAAGTATAGGAGCTCTATCACAAAACTTATTCAGGATTTGCTTCAAGCACCTCCAGATTCCAGGCCTGACATAACTCAGGTAAGACATTGATTTCTGGCCTATCTATGAATGTATGTTAATCTTCCAATAGCTCGGACCACAGCTTGGATGCAATTCAATTGACTCTTTTATACCTTGGTTGAATAATTTTCCAACGATAGGTGTGGTTCAGGGTGAATGAACTATTGCCTGTGGAGTTGCAAAAGGATTTACCTGATAGCTCAACAGTAGCAACGCAGTCTATCTCATCCGGTTCACAAGACAATGGTAAAATATTTATATTTGAGAAGCAATGCAAATATGGTTCTTGCTATATCAATCCTAACATATTAAAATGTTTATTTAATTTTCCTATTGATGATTAGTAATCTTAAGTACTGTAGAACAAGCATTTGCATAGTCTAACAATTCAATATGGTTGGCAGCTCAAAGGAAGACTCATTTGATGCCCCGTCGAAGTCCTCCTCCTCCACCATCTAAAGAACTTGCACAAAATGTCTCATCCAGGGACACTGAAAATTCCAGATCTACCCAGAGCAGAAACGGGAATCCTCTGGGTACATTTTGGTCCACCCAATATGCAGAGGATTCAGTCAGTTTACAAGCGACAGGTGACAAAGGGCCAGTGTTCGATGAAGAGCCTGTCCACCAACCAAAGCCCAAGCTCAATTTGGAAAACAATTCCAGGGAACAACAAACTGTAAGTCCACCTAGGCACGTTGTCAAGAGTTACGAAACTGGTTCGAGTGAGGATTTTGAAATAAGATTTTCTCCAAATGGATCTGAATATGGTCTGGAAAAAAATAAACCATCCAATTCTCAAAGTAAAACTGTCTTCCAAGACCAGGCATTTAACTCGTTTGTGGCAGAGTTTGATACGAATAAGTTCAACTCCAGCAATGTTGTTGTTGGTGCAAGCGATAAGCATGGATCAAAGGTGAAGGACCTGGAATCAGAGTTGAGTAGGCTGAAGCAGGAGCTGAAGCAAGTTAACTTGGAGAAGCAAGAAATGACTGCTAAATATGAGAAATTGACTGCCATCTGCCGTTCTCAGCGGCAAGAGATCCAGGAGCTCAAGCAAACTATCGCAGCTGCAAGCTCCTCTCCGGCAATCAAAGAGCCTATATCTCAGTCGTCTCCTGGAAGCTTACATTCAGATACTCCGGTACTAATTTCCTTGTACCATGCTATTTTTCTTTACAAAAAAATACGTCATTACTCCAGAGATGCCAAGTTACTAAATCAAGATTCTTTCAATATGATTAATGAATTTTGCAGCCTAAGGAGAAGATAGAGGGAAACTTGCATGAACTCAAGCAAGCTACATTTCCAAATAGTCCTAACGCGCCTAGTTCAGATCCCACTCACTGGTCTGCTTTTAGCGAGGCAAAACTCCAGACTATGCCCAAGAACATCCATCCGAAATCAGTTCGGATGATTCGAGGAAGCAACAACAACAATAACACTACAAAGCAACCCGGTGCAGGTTCTACCAGTGAGCCCTGGGGCTTCAATCAAAGTAATTTCAAGGTAGATTCTTTTACCTCTGAAGTGCCGAGAGCACCAGGAGGCAACACTTCGCAGCGGTTCAATGGTGCTGGTGGAGCGAAATCGGCGGAGACAAAACAGCCTTCCGGATGGACCGGATTCTAGAATTCGATCGAGCTATTAAATGTTGCTTGCGTGACTATAAGTAAAGCTTGTAATCTTGAGGTGAGGTACACAATTTCATCCTTTTTATCATTCATAAGGGAGAAGAGAATTCAGATATCAACAACAGACTGTAACTACTGCAATACTTCTATATTATAAGATTTGCTCTTTCTCAAGTACAGATACAAACATTCATAGTATCCGCAACCCAGTGGCCATGATTAAACTTAACATGCATTCATATGCTTTAATCCTTGTGATCATTTACCCAATTGCCAACCTTGGCAAAACTCTTACGTGAATATGTTGCAGTCTGAAGATACAAAGGGAGGAGAAAAACACTCATAGAATTACAGATTAAGTTTTTATATATGTTTTTTTTGTCACTTTTTCTTCTGTTTGGCATGTTCCATTAAATTAATTGAATCACAAGTTAGAAGGCCATGAATGGATGAATGAAAGGCTACTAGTTTCAAAAAAAAAAAAAAAACTTAATTTGAGGAGAAGTTTGTTCAATATTATTTAATGTTAAATATAAATTGTAAACAAATAAAAATGACATATCATCAACTCCACTCATTTTGCGGCACTTACGGTACTAATGCGATTTCATTTTTTTTATTATAAATTTAAATTTACAATTTTAATTAAAATATAAATTTATATATTATAATTATAGTGTTATGATTGGCTATGCAGTGATACTGTTTTGTGCCTATGTGTAATGTCATGATCGGCCGTTAATCGACATTCGATTTCTGCAACGTAGACTGTAATGACATTATAGCTTAACTCTTGAACCTTAGAGGATGTTGATGTTGTTCGATTGGTGTTAAATTTCAGTATGAATCTTATCTGAATCTGATTAAATTCTGACTAATTGCAGCTGCCCAATATATTAAAAGTGTATAATTATATTAGTTATTCGCAATTTGATGCAGATCACAATCGTGATTCCATAGCGATTCGAACAATAAAATATATAAAAAAAACAACTCTACATTGAATTATCTCTTGACTAAATTTACTTTTATAAAGGCCAAGTTAGTATTTCCATATACTTCAAGACTACCATTCGATCCGGAAGAAATGGTCAACAAATGAGCCCCAACCAAACACTTTGCCTCTTCTATCCTTCTATTTAAGGGCACCCTCCATGAGTCTCTCAATTGCCTCTACTCTCTCCTCGGCTCAATAAAAGAGATAGCCACGGTCAATAAATTTAAGGCAGGCAACGTGATAAACTAAGTCAATACCGTTAGCCATGATGACGTCCCTACAACTCGTCGCCACCGCCGCCCTGGTGGTCGCTGCCTCCCTCGCAGCCCCCCGCGCCGCCGCCTCCTCCTCACAGTCTCTGAGCAGCTTCTGCGAGAGCGTCACGGTGCCGCAGCTCTGCAACAGCGTCATAGCCAAGTCCGGCGCCACCACGCTGAACGAGCTCACCAAGGCCGCCATCCTGGAGGCCGCGAGCACCGCGGAGTCGGCGCACGACACGGCGGTGAGCGTCGAGGGGACGCACAGCAACCTCGACGACCAGATGAAGCGCAACCTCGGTGTCTGCACGGAGGCCTTCAGCAGCGCGGCGGCGAACCTGAAGGAGGCGGCGAAGAAGCACGAGGAGCTGGGGGCGACGCCGCAGCACCACGAGGCCACCGCCTGCATCTCCGCCGCCGTCGTCGACGTCGGCAGGTGCAACGACGCCTTCAGCGAGAACCCCGGGCTGGTATCTCCGGTGGCCGACGTCTCCAGCATCCTCAAGAAGCTCATCAGCAACAGCCTCTCCTTGTCGGTTGACTTTGAGGTCAAGAACGGCACCTACTGATCGGACGGCGATTCCATCGATCAATCGACGATTGAAATCTGTTTCGGGAAGAAGAAACACTAAATTGTTTCAATTTTTTCATTAATTATTATTTTTTAATAAAATACAACAAAATCCTGAAGGTTCAGTAATCGCACTGTTCCTTTTATGTAATTTTAATTATGAATTTATGAAATTTTTTGAGTGGCAATTTTGCTGGTGCTTGTAATTTCATCGATACTGAATCAATTATTCAAAATAATTAACATAATTAATAACTATGTTAAATAAAAATCATGCAAAAAAATAATATTCGAGAAAAATCTCGATTCCTACCAAGTCAAATGACCAAACAGCCCCTTCAATGCTTCTCTAACCGCAAGCTCAGTGCGAAGTAAATTTGACATTTTGGAAATGTAGGGAGGGTATATTCGTATTTACGGTCTACGACCTGCAAAAACCGTCAGCGTGCTGCGCAAAAATGTGAAAATACAATACTGCCCTCGTCTAAATGGCTAGTTCAGTGAACTCGGCCGGGATTAGGAGGAAGAGGAAGGGTCTATCCGTAATATTTGTTTCGATGCCGCTATAGTTTCGGATCTTGCGATTGGAACTTTCAAACGATAAGAATTGGAAATGGAGGAGTTGGGATTCAGAATCTTTCCTTGGTCGAGAGCATATCATTATTTATTTCCATTTTTGTTATGGTATTGGGATTAAGCAGATTCTTGTGAGGTGAGGGGTTTTTTTATAGTTCGGATCAAGGTTTGTTCGGCGCAGGAATTGCAGGTAAAATCTTTGTTCATCGATCGGAAAACCTCTTTGCGTTGTTTTATCTGGTGATATCTATTGAGATTCTGGTGATTTGTTTAGTTTTTTCCTTTGTGGTTATCTGGATTTGTTCGAACTAGGCAACCTTTTGGCTGGGTTCTAGGACATTCCCGTTTAGTTTTGGAAAAGATGAAGATGTTCTGTTTTGGACCGCTAAAGTTAATGCTGATTCTTATTAGATAGTGCGATCATTGCTCTGCTTGTTGCAATTGTTCGATGTTTTTTTTTTCTTTTGCATTCTGGACATCTGGTCGCATTAGTCATGAGCCACATATTCGATTGCTAAAAATTACAGTCAGTGAACTTGATCCTAAAGAAAATAAGACAAATAGATGAGAAAAGAATTTGCTGCGTCAAATTTGGGCTATCAAAGTTGTTCATTGCTCTTTGCATGGATCGTGGATTTTAGAGATGTCCAAGTTACACATTTTGAGGAACTCTTATATATTTTTTGTAAGAATTGTTTGATATTGAATTTATACTTGAGAAATGTGGAATGAACTTGTAGCTTCTCAATTTAGTCTCGCCATGCGAATTGCTGACTATTAGAGGAGCTCTATAATCTCTATTAGCGGGTACTTCTTCAAAATCTCTAGTATGTGAATCCCAATTGTGTTGGAATCAAGGCCACTGTAGTACCATTTGTTGGTAACCTGACACCGCTAAACGGGCACAGGGTTGATGGATTCAACAAGATAAATGTGGTGTGCCTAAAATGAGAAAACACCCTGCCACAAAACTGTGTCACAGCCTATTAGATATGATTTTTTTTTAAAATTTAGAATGATACATGTTTCTCTTGGGTTCTAGCATTTCAAGGTTATTTAATTTACTTCTTAAAGGATAGTCTCGAAGCTATGCTTAAAATTTATGATACACGTTCACCAGGAAATTAAGATGGAAATTCTTAAGGGAGCAAGTGTTTACCATCCTGATATTTGTGCAAAATATATTGGAATTTCTGCTCCTGTTATCTCTCATAACATTACAAAGACCTTGTGCCTACAAAGTGAAAGATGGGGATACAAACATAGATGCAAAAGCATACTTCAAGTTGGCGTTCAGTTTGGTGGCGTATCTCCGCAACCTTACTGTAAGAAACAATTGAGTGTTCGTTGTAGTTTCAATTCCTCTTCTGACGGTAATGGAAGCATGGCTAGCAATTTCAATGCAAATGATGAGGACTATGTAAACTCCACTGTGATTGAAGCTGGTAATATCTTTGAATCTATGATCCTTTCTGATGTTTTAGACTTGGCATAATGTTTCTTTTTTTGAATTATATATTGTATATATATATTTTTCTCAACGTAACAATTACCATAGTCACTGTAGCCCATCTCTATGTCAATTTGTTGATAATTAAGTTCTTCAATTCTCCTGTTCACTTTTAATGTGTTAGCTTCAGTTGAGGCTCAAATCTAAGCCTTTTAGGTTTGTGTCACAATCAACCATCTGATCTGAAGAGAAAGAGAGTGGATGACCAGCTGACATGTTTTTTTCAGACAGAATAGGGTATTAGAAGTTAGAAGACCACATGCATTCTTGTTTTGGTTGCGATGAAACTAGTCATAGGTTATATTTTTTAGTGTAAATCATACAGTTCGGCAAAGTCGATTTCTTTTACATTGAAATAATGATCATCATGCAGTCTTCTGATTTACTGTACGTAAATTCCATATGTTACATGATATTTGTCTTGTGCAAGCAGTTCCGATTAGAAGCGACTAGATCACTAGATCATTTTATGATAAAGATGTGTGATGGAAGATGTTTAAGATGCATTCTTGTTTTGGTTGTGATGAAACTGGCCACAGGTTATATTTTTGTACTGTAAATCATACATGTTGGCGAAGTTAACTTCTTTTACATTATATGGTGATCATCATATAGTCTTCTGATTTACTGTAAAATCAATAGATCACATGATATTTGTCTCGTACAAGCAGTTCAGGTTATAAGTGAGTCAGGCGGTTTTACGATAAAGATGAGGGATGGAAAATCTTTAAGATGCATTCATAATAATCCCCAAGGAGAGGAAATTTCAGATAATTCTCCTCAATCTGCAATTGTGTTGAAGATGGAAGATGGAAGTGGTCTTCTTCTTCCTATTATTGTTTGTATGTTTTTCCATCTTTGCTTTGTACAGCTGCTACTATTTTCTTCCACAAAGTGATCTGACTTTCTTCATAATCAGGGCAAATGCCAAGTTTGTTGTTGATGGCTGCGATTCTGAATGTTCCAGTAGTAAGATTGCGTACTTCTGTTGATAACCATTATTCTCATTATTATTATTTGGTACCTTCTAATAGAATAATTCCTGATATATGCTTGTTTCTCAGGCTAGACCAACTATTTATCAAGTAGCCAAAGTGATGATTGAAGAACTGGGATGGAAGGTAATTTGAAACCCTTCATCTTTTCTGAGTATGAAAAGATACCGTAGGAGATCTTCATAGAACATACTGTAACATTTCTTGGGCTATTTATAGAACTTCATATATGTGTATTCCCTTTTCTTCTAACTAAGATTC
>JBAMHZ010371084.1:0-12368 GCA_037177395.1 Alpinia galanga
AGAGTTCCAGCCTGTTCTTTGTGATTATGCTCTTCTTTATATAGGGATAGCGGAAAGGGAGAATTGATAAAGTGACTCTTCTAGAAGGGCGTAGAGACCCATCTTCGATATGGTGAAGACATGACACATCCCAGACGTTACCTTACTGCAATAGTTACAATCTCGTACGAAAGGGATGGCGCTGATCTAGTCTCATTAATATGGAGATGTGACATATCTGGCCGAGTTAGCCGAGCGCTTAGTTATATCGGAGGTCTGATCGAGACCTCTAACATGGCTGAGCCGAAGTATATAGTCGAGATACACGGCCAAGACCTCTAACATGAGTATATGACTAAGCCGAGGCATAGGGCCGAGGTATTGAGGGAAGTGGCCGAGATGCGTGACCGAACAACGATATAATCGTCCGTTGAGACAAGACTGCCTGTCCAGGTGTAGAACAGGCAAATTCAGATCTAACCGAGTTTCCCTTGACCGAGCTCCTTCTACTTCGGCAGGGCCACTGACCGAGGAGGGGGAGTCTATCCACATCATAAGTTCTAACATGAGTATATGACTAAGCCGAGGCATAGGGCCGAGATATCGAGGGAAGTGGCCGAGATGCGTGACCGAGCAATGATGTAATCGTCCGCCGAGACAAGACTGCTGCCAAGGTGTAGAACAGGCGGATTCAGATCTAACCAGGTTTCTCTTGACCGAGCTCCTTCTACTTCGGCAGGGCCATTGACCGGGGAGGGGGAGTCCTATCCACATCAATCACCTTTATATTGAAGTTAAAAAATGCTTTCTTAACATCCAATCCGCTAACTACCGTATAAAGAGCTAAAGAAATACATAAAAAAAAAAAAAGCAAGAATTGGGGATGAGTCCATGAAAACCTAAATTTATGGTTACGACTCAAAGAAATACCGGTAAAAATTCTATCTGAAAGATCCTGGTACTCAAGAGGATGAACTTAAACAACAAAGGAACTAGGTTTCTACGTTATTAGACGAGTAGAAGTGGGGTAAACAATCACTTACAGCGCTAGGGCTCTCCAACTTCAGAATCTTTTCCGTGTTCGGCCGATCCGACTCGCCCATGTGCACCGCGATAGGTCCCCGAGAAGCCTTCCACCTCGATCGAACGCGGAGAATAAAAGAATCCCAAAACAAACAAACAAACAAACTTCTTCGAGATCTTTCTGCCTCTGGATCGCCCCTTCTCTTCCACGACGGAGACGGAGGAGAGACGAATTCGATAGCTCAAAGCGAGGTGGTGAACTAGAGATATTTATGCCGGCGACCCTTGGTGTGGGGCCCTTGTTTGTTTGTCCTACGTGTCACGGTTTGCCAGGTGGAAAGCGCGCAGGTGGCCCACCGACTCTCCCTGACTCCATCGAGATATTTTTGGGACGCGCAAATTTGGCTTTCTTCCCTAGGAGTTTCAAAAATGACAATTTGCCCGGGTGAAATTAAATAGACTCCGTGAATGTTTCATTTTTGAGACCGCCAAAGGCGACGCAGCCCCGAGTACGGCGTCGGTGGCTAGTCTTCCAACCACTCACAACACGAGTACAGGAATAATAATAAAGTATCGAATCCATAAACAGTATTTTACTTTTTCCCTTTAGATACAAGAAAAGAGAGAAAACCATAAAAGGCCCTTGCCAGCGCATATGGGTTTCTTGTGGCTGTGGGGGTTGAATCGTATGCAAAAGTAGTAGAAGAAAAAAAGTGAAGGGGTGCATTTCTATCTGGTTTTTCACCTTTTTTCCTTTTTTTTTTAAATATTCTTTTAGCATTTAATGTTACTGGTGATAGATATTATTGTACAAAGATATTCGTGCTCGATATCTCAAGGGAGATATTTGTGCAACGTCTTATCTTAATCCAGGGGAATGAGTGACTTGCACATCTGTGCTCCGACCTGAAACGCGACAAGAGAGGTGTTGAAATCTAATTTGTAATCCATTTGCAGTTTTTGGTAGCAAAGTTAATATCTTGTTCATAAATGAATAGATAAGATTTTGTTTTTTTGTTTTGATATTTTTATTAGTCTGATCCCGCTTATGATCATGAGCTTGAGTTTAGTCTGATAAATGGACGACTAGTCGTTTGTACTTTTGGGTGTCTATCAATATCAATCGAGTGGTGACAAACTACAAGGACTAATCAGATATCTATCCCAGCAGTAAGAGTGATGGAAAGAATTTCATCGAATTAGAAGGAATAAATATTTGAATTTTCAGAAGATAATATGTGATGTTTTATGGTTGATAATGTAGGTTATGTTTGACCAAATAGTTTGAATGGACACAAGTAAACTGGATGAGCTATACTGCCGAAGCAGACGAACAAACTGAAGGAACTAACTATCTACACCAACTAACCAAAGGCAAGTACACGGGCCGGGTGGACAGGACGAAGTGAGTCGATTGAACATCGGTTTGATCTCTTCCTTCTATCTGGACAGAGGACAGTGGAAGGGACTCAATCGCCTTCTTCTTCATCGTCTGCAAAGAAAAGAAAGCAGTTATGATGGAAAACAAGGATTCTTAAGGGGTTTAAGGAACAAAATACAGGGTGCCATATGTCAAAAGTTTGCTGAGAAAAAAGTGAAGACAATCAGAATTAATCAGGACTATTGTTTCAATAGCAATGGCTAGATATCACTGCTTCAAATTAACATTGGATGCCGTACACCTCAAAACAAAGAACTATGTGGAGTTGAGCTCTCTGATAGTAAACCTAAAGATAGATCTGTATAATAAACAAATAAATAAATACATGATTGTCGCAGATCGATTTGTACACAGATACTTGAATTAGATGAAAGAATGTTCTAGATAGGATTCGGGGCTAAGAAAAGAGACTTTGACCAGAAAATACATAAAGTAAAGAAATAAATAAAAGTAGTTAAACTCTGACAGAATGACTCAAGAAGCACAAGAAAGGAAGAAGAATGAACACATAACTCACATAGTCCAATCGACAGGAAACTTAACTGATAACACACCTACACTGATACGCATATTTTGCTCAATTTTCAGCTGACAATTTTGTAAAAAAGATGAATGTTTCCCGGCAAATATATATCTTTCAAGAGGTACAAAGTACTTCAGTGGCCAGGAAGATAGATCGTCAGCAAGGAAGTGGCCTGTATGTATCATAAGCAAAGGTATTATGATGAGGACGAGAAGTGGCCTCTATGTATCACAATTTACACGGGAAAGCAACTAATCAAAGAAGTATAAACATAATAACACCTGTGAAGTCAAGATGGATCATAATAATAATGCATATAGCTAAAACAGAAGTGACTAAGTTAAAAATCCATATGGCATCGTTCGGTGATGGCACAAACTCATACTGCAATTGAACAGCTATTGACAAAGGAACTAGGACAAGCACCTAACAAGAAATTTAAGGTATGTGGATATAGCTGCAAGAGCTATACTTTGGTTTGTCGTCTGTAAATGGAAGTAAGGTAGATCTGGTCAAAACAAAGTTAATATCATAGAAATAAAAGAAATATGAAGAGTTAGCGCCCATGTTGCGTTTCTTCTTCAAATTAGCCAAAATATTGAAAGAATGCATGCACATGCTTCTTAATAAGCCCCACTGATATGCTCACCTCGTGGTCAAAATTCTGGTGACGTCTACTACCCATATATCATTTATAATGCGCAACACGAATTCACATCACCACATCCTAAATCATCTTCTTCTACTGGAAACTTAGAAGAAACTTGAATTCATGTGTGAGGCAGGCAAACTCAATACCAACCCAACGCATCTAGGGCAACCAAACACATTCTGCACGTACTCACAGCTAAAAAAGAAGAAAAAACAGACATTTCGCCGATATTTCCGTAACACGAGGCAACACGATAGCAGACATATGGAAAATAAGTGAAAGAGAAAGGATCGAGGTTATCTCACTCGGCTCGCTCCTTGAAGTCGTCCACTCGCGGTCGCATCGCGCGGAATATCTCCGCCTCGACGCCTTCTTTCATGTACGCCACATCCAGATCTCCAACCATGACGGCTGGCTAAAAGAACGAGGAGAAGGAGAAGAACGGTCAGAATGAGTACGGAGGAGAACGCGGTTGGGAGTGGGAGCTCTAGGCGGGAAGGCGATCCCAAGGGTTCTAGTGGAACCCTAGAAGGTACTCGAGATCGGACGCGATTCTAGCTCGCGTGATCGCATCACTGGAAAAGGTTGTCCTTTGCCTAACCGGGTTGGCCGAGTTAGACCGCTCATGAGCCCGGTTCGGCCCTGGGTCTCTGATGGCAGTTCCCGAATTCAGATGTACTGACTCGCGTTGTGTGAGCAGCAGACTCCTGTTTGATCAATCAGTTCCTCACGGAATCATGTTACAGCTTCCTCTATGATCTTGGTGCTGACTTAATACTGGATTTCATTCACCTGTCTCATCTTCTTTGAACCTGGGCAAAGTAGAAGGTTTACTAAGATGAAAAAAGGAAAGAAGAAGATAGATAGATAGATAGATAGACACAAATCAGACATTAAAGTTTGTGAATAAAAGCTTCTGAGGCCTCACACTAGAAATTATGAAATCAAATATCAATCATATCGACAGAAGGAAACAGCCAGGGCCCAGATGCTGAAATATCCCATCCAGTGTGTGCAAAATGGGATACAGTGCAGAGACGCAATAATTAAATGTGGTTACATGAAATTTGGTGTGGGGGGTGCTCCAGAATGGAGAACGTGGAGATGAAAGATAACCAATCATAAACATCCACTTGTTCATTGCAGCAGATGTTCACAAAAGTAATGTTGGATTGTCAAATTCCAGCATCATCAGTGGGCTGAACATGATTATGTGGAGATGTACGATGACTTCTAAAATATCTTCCTCAAAGTTTTGTCAGTGTTAGCAAACACATTTCTCATACGTAAATTAAAAATACTGCTTGAAGGACTATCATAACTAGTTTTCATAAGCATCTTAACTAGGATTATTATTTATGACACAAGATAATTAAAATTGAAGGGAAATCTTAGCACAACGGTAAAGTTACTGCTTTGTGACTAAAAAAGTCACGGGTTCAAATCCTGGAAACAGCCTTTTGCAAAAAAAAAAAAAACAAAACAGATAAGGCTGCGTACAATGAATCCTTCCCCGGGACCCCGTATGGTGGGAGCTTTGTGCATCGAGTTACCCTTTTATAATCAAAATTGATAACTGAAAGAGGACTAAATAGATTTCAGTTGGTCTTATGTCCACTATTTTTTTTAACTAGGTAAAAAAGCTATTGATTGAATAGAATCAATATCTTAAAGACTTTAAGAACTTGATTTTCAAAAAGTCAATCTTGTGATAGGAGTGATCGAGTACATTAGTTTTTGGCCGGGTTATAATGTTCTATTAGATATTCCAGAGCTTGAGATAACTTACTGGGAGAAGCAGAATATGTGATCAACTTGCATGGAGAAGTAGACCATGCCAATGGCTTGCCCCAGATGCTGAATCATCATTACCGAAGTGAAGTCATAACTGAAGACATAAGGTATAAGGTTAAAAGCAAATAGAATCATTAGAAGTTCAGATAGAAAAGTATTAGCTTACAGCATGAACTTACTCGAGAAGCTCCAGGTTTCAGACCTATAAAGTCGGAATAGATAGTGAAGGTGGTGATCCCCGAGTGCAACAACTAGTGCATGGACAACTACTGACCTGAACTATTCATCTTTGGCCTTTTTCAATCACAGGATGAACATTTCAGGTCAAACCTTCTATGAATTTGGTATTCTGAGTAGAGCAAATTGCTCATCGCCATAGAAGCTGCTTCCCATGTCATTGTGCTTTTGCAATTCCCTTTGTTTGCACCATGTCTCTAATTCTTCTTCCCTTTTCTTCCTTTTGCAATTTTGGCATTTTCAGATGTGCTATTGGTAAATCTTAAAGACTACAATTATCTTGCAAATCTCGTCTCTCAGGTAATTGTAGTCTTTAAGATCAGACTCGATTTGCAAGAGTTGGTAGATCTATAAGGATTTCAAAATAGAAAGCTGGGGATAACAGTATTTGGCATCTATCGGCCTTCTTTATCTTCTCTTGGCAATATAGATGGAGTCAATGTCTCAATCAAAACTGTGACTTAGTCCATGATCCTGCACAAAAAGAAGGTTGAATGCAGAAAATAGATCATATAGATATGAATTAATAAAGGATTTATTTTCCTTCCTACTTCCTTTATATGGTCATCATCTTTATTTGCTCCCTGCCCCTTCTTGCTGATGTGAATTTGCCGCTTCTCTCTACTTGTTGCACTCCAGTAATACTCTCCATCTTTTTCATTGTCATTGCATCTTTTTCTTTCTCCCAAATATGTTTGTTTTCTTCTCTCTATGCTAATTATGTTTTGTGAGATGCTATCTTTTTCCCTATCTTCATCCCAAGACCCTCACTCTCCTTTCTTCTATTACTTGTGCGCTACTGCATATGTTGTGTATGCAAGGTTTAAAATTCCAAACCAAATCAGAGTTTGGGTCATCAATCAGAATGCTACAACTTCAGTGTCATAGTGTGTCATGCTGATATGATTGTGATACCTTTTCTACTTATAAATAAGCATTTTACTTTTAAATAAAAATGTATAACATGTCCATCAATATTTGATCATCATTTGTGGCTACAGTTGTTAGAAGATCTTCATTTGTGGCTAGAGTATATAAATATTGACATGGCACATCGGAATAATAACTTAAAATAACCAAACATATATTATTATCATCAATCAACTGAAATGCTCTAGTCAATTTGATAATCTTCCAGCCAACTAAATCAAATCGTTGGTCCCTTCTTTCTTGACTTAGCTCCCAGTAAGCCTACGCAGTGTCCCAAAATCAAGTTAAGTCAAAAACTACAAGTTAGAATTTGTTGTCCCTCAATCAAAAGCTTCAACCCAGCCAATAGGTAGTCTACCCCTACCCAGCTAAACACTCATCCTGATGATGTTGCCTAGAAGCACAAGCATTAAGATGACATTTCACACACAAATCTCACACGCTCTCATACCTCCATGTCTTCAACCTTAAGTCCACCTCACGAGGCACCTAAACCATTGGATATACCAAGCTCTCTAAGCTTGCTCCATGCCATTTGATACTCTACACCTCTAAGTTCACCATAGTCACCATAGGGTTCACTTTATGTCAGGTTTCCAATCCATCGGATGCACTAAGTTCCAGAGCTTGTATCGTGTCATCTGATCCTACTTGCCTTCCAAGTCCACCTCGTACTAAGCCTCTAAGCCATTAAACTTATAATCGTTCAATGTTCATCATCCTAGAGTTTACCTTGTGAGGCCTTCAATTTATTAGATGCACCAAGCTCTTGTACCCAACCATCGTACCTACCATCCAATACTCTTTACTTTTGAGTTTTCCTTGCACCAGACCTCTAAGTCATTAAGCACAAACCAACTCAAATCCATCAAGTCAATCCATTTTGTCAGCTCCATGTGTATTATGCCAAGTCCACACCAAAACAACTTGGTCAATCTCGATAACTTGGGAGCATTGTTTCCCCTAATAGGATCATCTTTGTTTTCTTCTATCCAATCTAAATCAGTATCTAAGAGGGGTAGTAACAGTTGTGAGGGATCCGAAAAATATACAACCGAGATATCCAATTATAAGATCCTGTTATTTCAGTCTTGGTTATTGTTTTCCATTGTTTTCTATTCTTTTGATTACCATGTATAGTGTGATGGTAATAAAGGTTGTGCAAGAAACCAAAGAATACAATGAATAAACTTCCCAAACTCTGTCACTATGCACAATTGTAGATCCGTAAACCTGAGCACATTGCTACTTGTCTGTCACCTGAAATGAAAGGCTCAAGGCTGCTGGTCCTATTGGTAATTTAATTTCTATATTGCAATGGTTAACTGTCTGCAAATTCCAGTGAGAAACAATAGATCAAAGACCTACGACCTACCTTTGTGTACAAAAATGCTCTCCAGGTTTTCGTAATGCTCATCAATAAATAAATAAGTACTGAACTTTCTGGCAGATGCTTATGGGATTCCTAAATGCCTGACCTCACAAGTCACATGCAACGCAGCCGATAGGCGCAAGCATTGAGTAAAAAGGCTGGCTTGTTTGTACACCAATTCCACAGGCTATGACTTGCACAAAAGTATCAAACAATCAAACCTTTATATATATATTAAAAGCTAAACTCGATCTGAGGTCGGTTCCAGCTACCTCTGCCCAATTAGATTCTGCTCCATGCTCAAATGACAGAGAAGCAAGTTAAAATACTACTATATTTCTTGTCCACTCCCAAAATGGTCAGATCAGCATTACTGTTTTTAAAACTGTATTGGCAAGTGAATCTTCCATCAATTAGCAGTTACTAATCCGTAATTCAATCTAATCAAATTTATTTCATAAATTCTACTTGACAACAGCAATCAAATAATCATCTTTTAAGAGACAACTTAAGGAGAAAAGGAGAGGTCAACTTGCTCTAGAGACAGTCTAAAACATAATTTCTAGGAAAATTTTCCAGTTTTCTCCTAGGTATCATAATCTCAAAGAAATGCTTTCGAACCCTGATGTTGTGGTAATTTATTTTATAATCAAGTTGTTGCCACATGTGAATAAAATATTTGCCAAATTCAGAGCACCTCTGCACCATCGTCTATCTTTTATCCTTATCCTCAGATACTCCTCGTTGCATTGATGTATAAACAAAGAACTATAACAGTGTTTGGTCTCTTCCACATGGCGTGATGTGAACATAAAGTGCATGTGCTAAGCGATCAAAATTAGCCTTTCTAATCGTTGATTTCCGTTCCCGTTAATCTACCAATGATGCACAAGGACCCGCAACTATGATGTCTCCTTTTTAACTCGAGTTAAAAGGAGAGGTAGATTTGGAGGCAGCGCTGCAAGAGGGTGGTAGATTCGTGGAATCCACGAAAATGCATTTGCTAAATTATTAAAGCATTCAAAGCGCAATAGTAGAATTAGCAGAAAAGAGCAAGCATAGTACCTGCTAATGACAGAAGCAAGCGGATGAGGGAAGAGAGCGGTGTTAATCTTCTGCTGGGCATTTCATCAAGCGACTGCAGAGCGAGATCAGGAACGAGCAAAAGATAGGAAAAAGAGAAAGAGAAAAAAAAAAGAGATAATCTTGGATAAAATCAGTAGTGGCCTCGTGCCGATGTTGCGATCGGATCAAACAGAGGAGAGCATCTGAAGTGGATGAGTCAAATGAAACTTACCGGATGGAATTATCGGTCTGATTTCGTCGCCCTCGCAGCGGTCTCTTTCTTCCTGGCGTTTGATCGCCACCAAGTGGTGGCCCACGAGAATGGAGCGACGAAACCAGCACGTAGAAATCGAGGAAACGATGAGCATCTCGAGGAAAAACTAAAAATTCGAAAAAGAATTAACAGCTAATATCGATGGTGAAATAAAGAAATTGACGATGGAGATGAGGGGAGGTGAATAGGACGGAGACATGGGGAAAAGATTGGGACTGGGGGTGGTCCGGGAGGCCCGTAACGAATCCCGTCACGTCGTCCCACGCCGCCACGCTACGAGTTGTAACAGCGAATGTCGCCGGGAGAGTAACGGCGTCGAAGCAGAACGGCGAGCGGGGCCCGCCCGTCGAGTGGTGGTGGTGGTGGTGGTGGTGGTGGAGGCGGACGCGGACCACGGGGGGGCGGGGGGCTGATGAGCAACTCCGCAACGGCGACAGCCGGTCTCGCCACGTGCGCAGATGCAGCGCCCGGGGTCCCCCCGCCATGCCGTAACCTCATTCCGGTCCACACTGCATGCTCCATGGCCTCCCTGCTCCTGTTCCAAAATAAACTTCGGTTATTCTACAAAAACATGAGCAAATGTCACAGTTGGATAGATAAAAATCAAATTTTTATGGCGGAACTAATTTAATTAAAGAAGATTCCAGCTCGCTACCCATGGAGATGGACAGGTGGAAGTAGTGTTCTTGTGGGTTTGCCAGGGTTCTCAGCGGGGCAGACTGCGGCAACTTTTTTTTTTTTTTTAATTTTATACAAAAATACAAGCAGGAGGTTATGCGGTGGTGGTACGGTTGCTTTATTTTTTACTTGGTTTTGCGCTCCCTATTTTTCGTCCCAGCGAGAAAAAATCACATTTTTAGCTTCGTGATTTCGATGCTGGTGAATCATTCGGAGTGCGGTGAAAATGAAAGCAGGTGGAATCGAGTAGTGGGAGAGGGAGAGGTGCCTCTTGATTAATCTCTCCTACCTTACTTCTTAGAGGTTCTGCGCGAGTTGATTTCTGAAGGCCTCACCTTTTCCTCGCAAGCCTGCTCGTCGTGGCGCCTGCAGCCTGTCACTATGAAGCGGGAGCATCAAGGGGGCCTCCTCGGCGGAGGGGATTGGTACGGCGCGCCGATGGAGGCGGCGGAGCAGGGAAAGGGGAAGGCGATGATGGGAGTGGGGGTAGGGGCGGAGGATGAGGACGTCGACAAGCTACTGGCGGAGCTGGGGTACAAGGTCCGGTCGTCGGACATGGCGGACGTCGCGCAAAAGCTGGAGCAGGCGGAGATGGCCATGGGAAGCGGCGTTGCGGCCAGCGATGACGTTTTCCTTTCCCACCTTGCAGCTGACACCGTTCACTACAACCCCTCGGATATTTCGACTTGGGTGGATAATATCCTCTCCGAGCTCAACGCACTTCCTCCCCCTCTCCCGTCGCCGCCCCCACTGCCAGGTTTCGATGCCCCATCTCCTATCCATCGGCAGAATCGATTTCTGGATCTTCCATCTTCTGTGGCTGAGGAATCCACCATCACCGCCGAGCTTCCCCTTGTTACGCGACGCACCCCGGCTGAAGTCTACGAGCTCAAGCCGGTCCGTGCTCTCCCCGCCGCGCGTGCTCCAGTACGATTGGCCTATGGTTCCGATTTCCAGTTGGATGTCAGGCCCTCACCGAGGGATTCGAAGAGGATCAAGTTCTGCAGCTCGCCTCCCTCGTCGTCGTCTTCGACCACGGATGCGGCGACCTCGGCCGCGTCTCCACTACCGGTGTTGGTAGTCGACACACAAGAGGTCGGAATCCGCCTCGTCCACGCTTTGTTAGCCTGCGCAGAGGCTGTGCAACAGGAAAACCTCAAGGCGTCGGACACCCTTGTGAAGCAGATCTCGGTGTTGGTCGCCTCCCAGGGCGGCGCCATGCGCAAGGTCGCCGGTTATTTCGCTGAGGCTCTCACCCACCGCATATACCGTCCGCTTCCTCTGGGAGGCGTGGGCTGCTCCTCTTTCGACTCCGTCGCCTTCGACGACTTGCTGCACATGCATTTCTACGAGAGCTGCCCCTATCTTAAGTTCGCGCACTTCACCGCCAACCAAGCAATCCTTGAGGCCTTCGCCGGCTGCCGCCGAGTACACGTTATTGACTTCGGGATGCGGCAGGGGCTTCAGTGGCCGGCCCTTCTCCAGGCCCTTGCCCTCCGTCCCGGCGGTCCGCCTTCGTTCCGCCTCACCGGCATCGGCCCCCCGCAGGCGGACGACTCGGACGCCCTTCAGGAAGTGGGATGGAAGCTGGCGCAGCTGGCTGAAACCATCCGAGTGGACTTCCGCTACCGCGGCTTCGTGGCCGCCAGCCTCGCAGATCTGGAGCCTTACATATTGCTCGGCCAAGACACCGACGACCGCGTCGGAGCGGACAACGATGAGCCAGAGGCCGTAGCCGTGAACTCGGTGCTCGAGCTACACCAACTGCTGGCGCGCCCGGGGGTGTTGGAGAAGGTGCTGAGAACGGTCCGCGCGGTGCGCCCCCGCATCGTAACGGTGGTTGAGCAGGAAGCGAACCACAACAGAGGGACCTTCCAAGAACGTTTCACCGAGGCCCTGCACTACTACTCGACTATGTTCGATTCCCTTGAGGGCGGGCCGGCAGCGGCGGACAGTGCCGGCGGGAGGGACCGCACGATGTCGGAGGTCTACCTCGGGCGGCAGATCTGCAACGTGGTAGCCTGCGAGGGAGCGGAGCGAACGGAGAGGCACGAGACGCTGGACCAGTGGAGGGGAAGGATGACCGGCGCCGGCTTCGAGTCCGTCCCCATCGGCTCCAACGCCTTCAAGCAGGCGAGCATGCTGCTCGCTCTCTTTGCCGGCGGAGACGGCTACAGGGTAGAAGAAAAGGAGGGCTGTCTCACCCTCGGCTGGCACACCCGCCCGCTGATCGCCGCCTCTGCCTGGCGGGTCGCCGCCGATCCGGTCTCCGCCTGCAGACCCTGAAGCGGCCGCGCGATCTCCCTCAGCCGGCAGATTTCCATCGCTCGACCCCACCCTCTCTCCGTGGGCCCTCTTTTCTGCTTCCCTCTTTATGTCCTTTGTTTTTTTTCTCTCTCT
>JBAMHZ010371192.1:0-12366 GCA_037177395.1 Alpinia galanga
AAAAAGGAATTCTACAGTCAACTATGAGGTTGATTTCACATTGCAAAAATTAGTCTACTCGTGGAAGTTTTCTATGCCTTTAATTAATTCCACCTTTGAAATTTGCCAGTGATGAAAATCAACTTGGATTTTGGCCATGCCCGAGGAAAATTAATTGCATGATTTGTACGAGCTTTACAATGACATTGTTAGCCCCGGCTACGATGTTAACGATTCCAAAATTTTACAATGACATTGTTCCTACAATTTCTAACTAATCTGGTTAGACAAATATATAATTTTGATGTTAACTACTCTGGAGTCATGAAGTTGACTTTTCTGCAGTATATTTTCTGTTCCTATAACAACAAGGAAGAAATCCAGGTGACCTCCTTTCAAAAAGTCCACAACTAATGTCAAAAAGGATTAATTAATCTGCGACGTACCTCAATTCTTGGATTGTTTGACGAGGCTATGACTGAGGCATCTGAAACTGGTTTCTTATAATTAATACTGCTTCCTTTTTTTTAAGAAAACAATCTCGAGAATATATTTTTAATAGTTTGATTGCAGAATAAGATTTGTAAATATGTGAATTGGTGCACGTCTTTTTCAAGTGTTTTTTTTTTCCTTCTAATTTATCATTGTATGAGGCAATATGTTGACATCGTAGGCAATTAATTGATTTTAGAGGTGTGAAAAGGCTGGAATATGAAGTGCTAATCATCAACACCGCAAGTTGGCTTTTGTTTTCAGGTCCAATTAATGGCGCTGTTGATGCAAGCGTCAGACAAAGACTTGTATCACTTGCATTAATTCATTATTATATGTTATTATTTAGTACAACTTTTACTATTAGGATGTTGATATGATGAAAGTGAAATATGAATCATAAGATTTTTGTAAATGCTGACTTAGTTTTGATCAGGCACTCATCGCCATCTTTGAAAGGACTGCATGTTAATGGTGTGAAAAGTTGAAACATCTTGTAGAATAGGGCACGATCCGAAATTCAACAATTTGAATGAAACAATCGAACGAGGTGTGTGTTGGTGTTATGTCAAGTCTGATGCTAATTTTAACAATGACAACCACAACAATAATGAGGATTGTATTTGCACAGCATTAATTAATCTTCTTCTTCTTCTTTTTTTTTTTTCAAATGAAAACCAATTGGCAAGCTAATTAACACAGAAGTCATAATTAGCACTTTAGCAATTAACCTGTCCTTGTAATTCTATCGACGACTATCCATGGAAGTTTACTTGTAGCTAGCTAGTACAGATTTAAGTATATCCATCAATCGTTCTCTCGCATTGTCATCCCTCGTCCTTATCCCCGCTGTCTGTTTCAAACATTTGAGTCCCTGTCGGTGTCTTGAGACATCCCCCATTAGATTCCAAAAGTTAGCCAAGGACAAGGGCAATTGTACACTCCCCTCTCCTATTTTTCTCATTTGCAATATATAGTCTCCAACTTTATTTACTTAATTCCCTTGTTATGCCCATGACAATTGCCTTTACGCTTGTTGTACTCCATCTTTTAGAAAATTGTCCCCTACATAGGTCAATGCATGCTTTAGTTGCTTGCTTTAATGGTTCTATAAATTACGCCTTTCCTTTTGTTATTTTCTTCTACAGTGGTCGACAAGATGTGAAGCAGATCCCAATCCACTTGTCTGGAAAAAGAGAGTTAATTGTTTGAATAAAAAAAAAGTGATGGACTTTTGGTGGAATGATTGGTATATCTCAATTAACAGCTGCATAAATATTGCATTCGCGATGCATTTTTTAGAGATTTGAAATCATATATTCTTTGTTTCAGTAACTACATGGCGAGAGGTCTTTATTAGTACCTGTGAATGCACTCAGTTCCTTTTTGACCTCCATACGTTAATGATATATAAATGCAATTAAATACTCGTAAAGTTGATCGCGGTGGAAAGAGCATATATATTGGGTTCATCTTCCTCTATACACACTGTTAATGGTGTTGTATGTATGCTCTTGATACTTTATACCTTTCTGGAGCTTTTGTATAGCCAATTTTATGGAGAAAACTGGCGAATGCTTTTAGTATTTGACTAAGTTGCATTGAACTTTCTGACTGAATGCGATCAGTCTTGTTCATACTAATCAGACAAGGTTATTCTAGTTTCGTCATGAATTTAATTCAATTTAAAGGAAATGTATCAATCAATGGATTGTCATGATTCTAGTTTTATTAATTTTAATGTTGTTTCTTGTTTCATTTTTCGGATCCAAATGATAGTTAATTACCTTGTTCAGATAGAAAAGTATGCACATTAAAATGGTGCAGGTTTTGAATTACGAACGTACGCTTTGAAAGAACTAATATTGGCACACCGATAATTTACTAAAATATTTCAGGATACAAATTTAAATTTTAATAAAATATTTATACATATACAAATATTTGTTATCATTCTTATAAATTTATATATTTATTACGCTGGCGTGATGAATGCACCTTTGTCTAAACTAAATTAAAGCAGTCATATATCATTATTATAATCTCCCACCGTCGGTCGTCAGTCTAATCAACATTAAACAAACACTAACTTTTGTCTAAGCCGCAATGTGATGTTAGGTGGGATCAAGGCAATTCATAATTATTATTAATTATTATTATTAGCTTCTGTCTTGCGACTTTAGAATAGAGGCCGGAGCACTAATTAATGGCATGCCATGGACTTGGTCAACAATATGCAAGATTTGAGATCAATTAAACAAAAATATTTCACGTTGAAATTGCTACAAAGGTGTGGATCATCAAGTTCTGTCCTCTCTCGTAAGCATCACATCACACACGGACCATGATTAAGATCTTCTTCCCTCCCCTCCCCCCCTGATCAAGGTGTCTTCCTATTGCTATAAATTAAGCCCTTCCTGACCTTCATTGTTTATTACCAACCCAAGTTATAGACTCAACAGCATCCCTAATCATTTTCGTCATTGTTTGCATGTTCTGTGGAAGTTAAGAAGAGAAGGATGGGGAGGGCTCCGTGTTGCGACAAGGAGAATGTGAAGAAGGGGCCATGGTCACCCGAGGAGGATGCGAAGCTCAAGGCTTACATCGAAAAAAATGGAACTGGAGGCAACTGGATCGCCCTCCCTCGTAAAATAGGTAGATATGCATTCATATGTGCTCCATTGATTTCTTTCTTGAGATCATTGCTTAAGGTTTAATAACCGTACCGAAAAAGAACAATTGATCTGTTTATGATCTTCACAAGCTAGGTTAATTTACAAACCATCTAGTTATATAGTACCTCACAGAACTGATACGAGTCCCATTAATTGATCATTAAAGGCCTGAAGAGATGTGGAAAGAGCTGCAGATTGAGATGGCTTAATTATCTGAGGCCTAACATCAAACATGGTGGCTTCTCTGAAGAGGAAGACCAAATAATACTCAGCCTTTACATAAGTATTGGAAGCAGGTAATTTAGTAATTGATCTACCATTACACACGGCATTAGTATTTGATTCTGATCATTAATTAGTTTAATTAGGTCAATTATTTATCATCACACTCCACTTCAACATGCAATGCATTAGGTGGTCAATCATTGCAGCACAGCTGCCAGGGAGAACAGATAATGACATCAAGAACTACTGGAACACAAAGCTGAAGAAGAAACTTCTTGGCGACTACAGGAAAATTAATAACAGATCAAAAATATCTCCTCAGTATTCTCCAATCGACCATGAATACTACAATTTGCAGGGGGCAATAAACTCGGAAACCCTAATCAGCGCATCAGCTGCGGAGAGGATACAACTCCATATGTGCTACAGCACTGGCAACGGCAGCAACTACAACAATACTGCATTTTGGCCTCTCTGCCATGTCCAAGAGAGCCAACTTACCAATTTGATCGCCTCTTCAAAGCTTGTGCAACAACATGCGAGTCCCAACGATACCATGACTGAATCATCTGAGCCAGTTTCGATACGGATCAGGCAGGAGGCTTTGCAAAATTTGCACGAAGATACGTGTGGTTCGATGTTAGGATTTTCGATGCAGGAAGAGAATGATCAGCTGCTGGAGTTGGACTGCTTCAAGGAATTACTAGAGAAGGAGAGTATGAGTTGGTGGTCGAGTGATGTGAAGGGACGTGGTTTTGAGGAGAAGGCAGAAGCAATGTTTAACTGCTCAGCTGATTCCTTATTGTTTCAAGAGTAAATTAATGAGATTATCATATTTCTGCCTTAACTAGCCATCTTAATTAGAAGTTAGAAGGAATTTACAAATTGAAAAGAATAAAAAGAAATTATGTATAATTAATTTCATGGTAATAGACAATATTATAAAAATTAAAAATAGAAAGCAAATAGGAGATGATCTTTTTTTTTTTGCAACCAAGTGAACTCACATTGAGTTATGACTCTTGCTTGATCACGAGAACTTGATCGGAAGTAAAATGCACCTAGATAGATCTCTGAGGCTCGTCGACTCACTCTCTCTTTCAACCGATTACGAACCGTTTGAGCTTCTATTAATTACTTTTGTGATCACATGTTTGTAGAATGGTTGACACATTAAATGCAAAGGATCACCTTGTGCTGAATGTGATCAATATGATATATGCATCACTTTCCATGATTGGATCAGGTGAGAACGAAAACATACACTCTAACAAGAGTTAGCTACTCAATGGAGAGGGGCACTGACTCATACGTTCCATATCTTATAAAATGATAAAACACATTGTTGGAGCAAATTAATCTTTTTCTATGGAAACTAGCTATCTAACTCCTAACTTTCACATTTTAGACTTGTTTATTCCTCTGGGCTTGAACTTACTCAAGCCTTAGAGTGCCCATGCCGAGACCCATAAAGCCTTGACTCTTTCAAATAATATTCTTTGTGCCAAACATTAATTACATATTTGCTTGCGAGAATGCCCACCAGCTTAGTTTGAGTTCAATAATACTTGATCATTAATTTCAGCAATTTCTATCAAGTCTTCATCAGCATGTGACATGCATGATAAATCAGGTTAATTTCAAGGATTTTAAATCAGAAGATGATACCCATCGTATACTGTGGATCTTTAATTGGATTTTTGGAATCTAATTAAAGGCTTCCTTCAAGGGACGCGGGTGCCACAGAACCGCCAAACAATCTAATTTCTTGTGACAGCTCAAGTCCCTTTTTTTTCCCCCAGAAAATAGCTTTAAAATTAATATATATATATATATAAGCGGCTAATAATCTGCCACGGTCTCAATTCTCATTGGACATCCGCCCCTCCACTGCCAAAGAAGATAGAGCGCAGGCCAATAGGAAATCGGGAGAATCTAAAATCACCCCAAAAAAAACTAATAAAATCTAAAAAATAGCGGCCGATAGCCAATGGAAGATTGGCCACCGACTAGAGCGAGTGCGATGGCGAACGTCGGCGAAGTAAAGAAGGAAGGCGGCGACCTACGCGCGGTCGCCGCCGCATCCTCGAAACTCTGCGACGCTTGCGGCCTCACTCCTGCCCTAGTCCACTGCCGCGCTGACTCCGCCTTCCTCTGTGGCGCATGCGACGCCACCGTGCACGGGGCCAACGGGCTCGCCTCCCGCCACTCGCGCGCTTGGATCTGCGAGGTCTGCGAGGCCGCCCCCGCAGCCGTCGTCTGCAAGGCCGACGCCGCCGCTCTCTGCTCTTCCTGCGACACCGACATCCACGCCGCCAACCCCCTCGCCCGTCGCCACGAGCGCCTCCCTCTCTCCCCCTTCCTCGGCCCTTCCGCCTCCTCACGGGCCTCCTCCCTCCACGAGGACGCCTCCGCCTGCTCCCTCCTCCACCAGGAGGCAGTGCCGACGCAGTTTTTCTCCGACGCCGACGCCTACCTCGACCTCGACTACAACACATCAGAGGACGAGCCCAAGGACGTTAACGGAGCTGATCCGTCCTGCCTCCTCTCGCCCGCCTGTGGCTACTTCGATCTCAACGTGGCGGGATCCAAACCCGAACCCGACGTTTCATTTTGCCACAGCGTAAGAAAATTCCGTTTTTCCCCTTATACTTTTCAACTAATTTTACATTACCTCCAAAACTTCACAAAACTACACTTTCAATTTTGCAGGAGTCATCGGAGGCGGCGGTGGTGCCGGATGTGTCGCAGGTATCAGCGACGGCTGCGGCGGTGGGGCTTCCGTTCGGGTATCCGGCAACGTCGCGTGCGGAGCGGGAGGTGAGGCTGATGCGGTACCGGGAGAAGAGGAAGAGCCGGCGGTTTGAGAAGACGATAAGGTACGCGTCGCGGAAGGCGTACGCGGAGGCGCGGCCGAGGGTGAAGGGGCGATTCGTGAAGCGTGCCGAGGCGGAGGTGGAGACGGAGGTCGACCGAATCTGCTCCTCGGCGGAGGAGGCGGTGGCGGCGCTCATGGCGGACGACGACTACGGCGTCGTGCCGTCGTCGTATTGAAATCGATCGAGCGCGTAGAATTTATCATCGCTTGGAATTGGAACTCGGAGAGCCCTGGAATTAATTAATAGTTCGTGGGGATTGTTGTAATTAACGATATTACGTGGCACGCGGGTGTCGACTTCTAGTTCGATTAATGTAAATTATTTGCTTGTGAATTTTTTATTTGTTAATTGGGATCGTTATACATTTAAACAAAAATAATTTTTGGAAATTTACAAATATAATTGTTAAATGTTATAAATTTGAAAATGTCGTAGCCTTTGAAAATATTCCTTCGAATTTATTAAAAAACAATTATTTAGAAATTAATTTATCTATCAATTTATAATTTTACCAAACTAATGTAAACCCTACATCTAAAATTATTTCAGAAGTATAAAATTCAAATCGTTGGTTGAAAAAAACATATGCACTTTAAATATTTGAAACTCCTTCAGAATATGAAAATGGAGCCATCGTAGTCTTCTGTCAGAAAAAAAAATAGCAATTAGATGATAACATTATCCTTTTTCCATTTTATTAATATATTTTCTCAAAGCGCTATTTATCAATTAAAAAACATTAATTTATTTATTTATTGTTTTGGGCCACAATGTTATTAGCTTACTTTTGGGGCGCTTTGTGGTCAACCTTTAGGGCATGCTTGGTTGCCCGTAATTCACCTTGTAATGTAATCTAGATTACATTACAAGTTAGATTTATTTGTTTGTTATAATTTTAACGTTGTAATGTAATGTAATCTGAATTACAAAACATAAGCAAACCTTTATAATCTGGATTACGAACCAAAATCCATATAATTCAGATTACATTACAAGGTCAACAAGTCAATGTCACAAGTCTGCCACCACTACAGCAACGACAGCAAATGAATACAAAAATAACATTACAAATCTTAACCAAATATAATAGTATAATCAGTAATCAAAAATCACATTATAAATCTTAACCAAATGTAGTAATGTAATATATATTTCATTTCATTCCATTACATATCCCATTATATTACACATTTCATTACATTATAGTGTACCAAACGTAGTCTTAATATTTCAATTGGTATAAGGAAAAAAAATTACAAATTAAACATCAATTTACCGACGAATTGTTCATGTCGACGACTCTTATGTTTGTGTGACATGTTACATATTTTTCATTTTTCTCAATGTTAATTTTTTTCATATTTTTCTTAATATATTCGAGCCTTCGAGTCAATCAGATGGCTCAATTATTAGTTTGTAGGACACGGCCAAAATATTTGCTAATGTTAATAAATATAACAACGACAATAATAATTTGTATGTATTAATATAAGTTTAAAAATTCACCGATAGAGATATGAGAGAGTAGGATTGACAAAGAACATTCAATAATTCAGTATTCACGTGTACTTAACTCTTTAAGTCAATTTTAGATATCTAATTATCTTAATATTCGGCTTTGAGCATAATTTAGACTTATTTAATATTTTGAAAGTTTAAATTGGGTATCCATAAATTTATTTGTCTAAAGTAGGTACTTAAATAAATTTAAAAAGCAAAAGTATTTTTTTTTAAAAAAAAAGGTCGATGTTATCTTATCACAATAACGTTACCGTAATTAATGGTTATCTAATAAAAAAAAAACTTATAGTTAATTTAATATGAAATCGATTTTTAAATAATTTATGTATTTATATAATTACAAGTACAATAAATCGAGCCTGATTTATTAATATTTGAATAAGGGTATTTATACTCGATCGAAAACATAAATTTATTTATTTTTCTTTTACTCTTTTTTTTTTCTTTTAGAATTTTCTCATTTTAACCCTTGTAATTCTATCCTTTGTTTCATTTTGCCCACCTGAGCACTCATTTTAATGAGCTTGAGGCGTCAAAGTAATACAACGGAACGAAATCATTATTTTTTATTTTTAAAAAAATCTTGAATCTTTTGAGAATGACAATATTAGCCCGTACCACTAAATATTGTATTTTTATTGATTTTATTCTCTTGCAAATAAAAATAAATTGGATTCAATTGATTTTGACGGATCCTTCCGCTATAATTGCACGTTCAACCATATTTATATTATCCTGCCTCGTGTGGGCATATACTTCACGGCATTACGTCGAACCCAACATTATATAACAAGCACATCGTATGCACACTATTCAATTATATATATATATATATATATATATATAGTTAATCCTTGAATTCTAAATGGTATTGGTACAATTCAATCGCAGTCGAAATCGATCAGAATTCAGATAAATTACGGTCGCTAGTTGTCGCGCTCTGACGTCCACAATTTAGCCAGATTCCGATCAAATTTGTGGCCGGAATCCAACCACCGTCGGGCCGGAGTTTGACGTCGATCCACCCACGGCCGAATTTCAACTGTAATTCCACCTAGAATTTGGTGGTAGAGCACGAGTAACGACGATGTCACTATACATTCTCACCGCGCTCACGGTGGTCCATAAATCCGATACCAGTATATATATATATGATAAAAAAAATATAGACATCAAATTAAATTTTAATGAAATTGGACGACCGACGAGTGGAATGCTTAGTATGATGATTAATTAGAAAGTGACATAATGAGGTATTGGAGTCAAGGACAAAAATGAATTGGATAAGGACTTGGTGTTTTTAATGCAGCCCACGAGTGAAGGAGATGTGCATGTGCACTTTGTCCTCGCAACCCTATTCTTGGACTCACCTAAAAGCTTTTATTTTGTCCTAATTGACCACCAATTATTTATAATCACTTTATCAATTCAGGCATTTCTTTTTCAAACCAGATGGTGTTTTAGAGCTTGTAATTACCCTTCTATGAAGATTCTTATTTGGTCAAATTTATGTGAGTTAATTAGTCATGTTGTAGATGATTGATTGATGCAATCCACAAGTAAGATATCAAGGGTGCCCAAAAAAAAAGTATAAAAGTTATATTGATCTGGGAAATTATAATATTGAGGTCTGATACTCTCATCAAACCAACAAAGCAATATTAAATTTGCTTTGAATCAGTCATTTTTTATAGGCCGAACCATCACAAGTTAAATCAATGATTGCGAATGGACTGAAAACAAGACATATACTAATCATACTATTTCCCACTGGCTTCTTAACCATCAATTATTGGAATAGTAAAACTTTTTCATCATTTTTTTTCTCCATATCCATGTGTATTAACTTCTAGTTTATAGTTTTTCATAATTGTCCAAGAATATGCCTAATAAAACAGTTATAGAGGAAAAGCTCATGAATATGACCCAATAATTGGAAGTCTATACTAGTTAACACATCATGCCATCTCTCTCAAGTCTCACCTACTACTCCATCCATTCTGTTGTACTCATTCACTCGAGGCAGCCCAACTAGTATTTTCACCCTGAGGCTAAAATGGCCTCTGCAAAAAAATGTTGAAAAAGTAAAACAAGAAATCTTATTATATGTGGCAAAGTAAGTTAACCTGACAATAGAAAAGAGCATCCTCCGTCTTCAGCATGGTTAAAATTGGCATTTCTTGAAGTTTATAAGTATATTTGCAGCTTTCGATGATTGCGCCTTCAAAGCCACATGGCCTGACAAGACATTCCAGTAGTAAGTTAAGTTTAGACCAAATCTAACACTTATACACTCTCACACTAACATACTTTAAACAGTGCTAAAAGCACAAAGATACATATATATATATATAGCTAGCAAAATAACAAACTTAAAAAATAATAATAATTAAAGCTTAGTTTAACTGGGTCCTACAAAACTTACAGGCTGTGCTGAAATGTCTTCTTGCAAAAATCCACGAATTAGACATTACAATACTTGTGCCACATCTTTCTCTGGTGCATTGCAATTCAAGTGTCACTTGTCACCTCCAAGAGATGGCCAGAGAGTCTTATTGCTTACTATTCCTTGACGAGCCAATAATTGTGTCCACATGCAAACGACCCGAGTTAAAATAAAACTAAAAATATACTATATTTCATTTTCACCTGCATGGCTACCGACTTGAAGGCTATTTATACTCTGTTTCTGCTCATCACTTGCTTGTGTAGCAAGACTGGGTTGTTGGTCAGCAATGAGAAGGACCTCAGCTCCTGCAATAAGGAGGGGAAGCAGAGGAGCAATGAGAGAGAGGAGACCTCCGCAGCATTTGGTGGTGCGAAAGCTCAGGAAGCTCAAGATGGTTGTGCCTGGTTGCAGGACTGCTGAGATGCAGGTATTGCTCAGGAAAACCACTGAGTATGTTTCATACCTGGAGCTGAAGGTGATTGTTCTTAGAAAGATATTAAGCCTCCATGACGCGTGACAAAACTCTGTTGTTTTCTCTCAGTTGAAGTCCTGTGCATATGCTATTTGTGTTGTGGAGAAAGAGTGATGTAATTTTGTACCTATCTGTAGTCCTAAGTACTCATTGTATTGTGTTTCTATGCTGGTAATTTAAGCATACCGGTGTGCTCAAACTTTTATTTCTGTTGTGTGCAGACCCTAATAAGACTAAGCAACCAGCAGTTTAAGATACTTAATATCGTAAATCTACCTATTTCCTTGCCAAAAAAAAAAAAATCATACTTAGCCCAACAGTATCAAATCACATACATGACGCTAAAAAGACAATGTTGCGTATATCATTGAGCTAAGATGCAATGCTATTATCTGAAATTAGCATTGACAGATCAAATAAATCTTCCACAGTCTTTTGCCTTATTTAAAAAAAACGGGTCTGTTGCTACATTTGATTGCATCAGCTTTAGAACAGAACGGAAAAGTGGAAACTATAGTCATCTGGAAAATATCAGCATATAAGACTCATGGAGATTTATTAGTCCCACATTCCATCTTTGTTTAATAAAGTTTGACTGTGGTTTGTCAAGAATCAAACTGAGAAAAAAAAATGTTAATTATTGTCACCTTCTGGACATTATTGGCCGCATGCCCTGGTTTAGACACATGGAACCCATCCATGTGTTCTGGCACCAATATAGTATAAATTGACAATAGCTCGGAGAAGCTCAGACTCAGGCTCGAGAACCTCGTATTGAGAAATGAACCGTGGAAAAAGATTTCCGAAGTGAAACAGGTTTCAGAATCTCTGCTCACACATTATGGAAATCCTTCCATAATAAAATGAAGTGAAAATATTTCATGGGAAAACGACAGAGTAGGCTAATGTGGATCTCCAAGTCGCCAATGAGTTTTTACCCCTCCAGTCTGCTGTCAACAACCTTCAGGAAGTTTATAATTGGATTTCTGTATTACAGAGAGCAAAGAAAGGGAATGCAGTGAAACAATTTATGGCCAATGCATGTTAAAGGAAAACCTTGGTCTTGTTAAAACAGGCTGTGAACATGAGTTTTTGTCCGAGAGCCATCAAAGTCTGGTTAATTTGCTGCAGAATTTAACAACTGGCAAGACTGACTGTTCATGCAGTCTGATCAATTCACCGATTGATAGTCTTTATTTCCTTGGGAATCCAGGAAGAAGCAGAGTTGCCTCTACATCCTTCCCTCACAATCCTAACGTCCATAGAGCACAGTTAAAATGAAGTAAGCAACAATGTAACCTAGTCTATTGTTAAATGGAATGGATCACAATATCAGATTCATCATGCATCACAAGCAACTTAATGTTCATTGAGAATCTAAAATAGGCAAGTCAAGAGCAAAGGCAACCAAGTGAACCTACCATGTTTTTTTTTCAGTATATAGTCAATTGTTTTGGCATGAAAAGTTAGGGAAAGGACTTACTGCAGAGCTATGAAAACCTGGGGAGTATTGAAGTAGGCATGAAATGAGATCTATAGCTTCAGAAGGCATTCACTTATGGAAAATCTGCAAATTATATTTCGTTATATATTTTCCCCTCAAAATAAAAGCTTCATTATGCATAATACCAATATCCAATTTCATTGAAACTAACAAACTATAGAAATTCATTT